>ML837938.1:33152-45475 GCA_009831015.1 Picea engelmannii | reverse complement strand
ACTGAGAGGGTTTGGAACGAAACATGACTGAGATGGCTCCCAAACAAGATGAATTTCTATCATGTCTTGTTTCCAGTGAACAAGCTTATGGACCGAAACACGAGTGAGAGGGCTCCCAAACGAGATGGAGTTCTATCATTCCAAACACAAAGTGAACATGGCCAACACAGAAGTAGTGAAGTAACCATAGCATGAGCACAACAAAATCCAAGAAAATTTGGTTCATAAGGTTCATGGAAGGTTCACGCCACCGTGTGTGTGAAATTCTCTTCTCTTTTACACATAGTAGGGGCGGGAATTGATCTGGTGGAGGGAACATGGCCAACACATGCGTAGTGAAGTAACCTCAGTTGGAGCACAACACAAGCCGAGAAAAATTGGTTCAAAAGGTTCAAAGAAGGTTCATGCCACTCTGTGTGTGAATTGTTCTTCTCTTTTACATAGAGTAGGGGCGAGAATTGATCTGGTGGAGAGAGGGAATTGGGAATGTCTCCATGATAGTGGATCTATCTAATAGTTGAAGGGACAATTCCCAGGCATACAAACTCTATTCAAGTGTAAGGCATGTAAGTGACCACGTGGAAGTGGAGGGAAAAGTGAACTTGGCAGAGTCACGAGAAACACCAAAATGAGTTAAGTTATGCCTGTCAAAAACATTAAACATTTAATGTTGGGAATTAATGCTAACTTGAAAGTTAGCATTAATTCACCTTGCCTCCTGAATATCTACTCTACTAAGTTTCCAGTGTTTCATTTCCAAAGTTTGAAACGACTTACCTCGATATGAGGTCAAATAAGGCCTCAAACAAAAACCCGAAGGAAAAAACATGAATGCAAATTGAAAATTATATAAAATTTTAAAAAATTTGGTTTAAATGCTCTATTTCCATGTAGGTATTAATAGATCTAAGGAAAATCGATTACTATTAGTCCCTGCTGCAGAATGCAGGGGCTAATAAGGATAAATATTACTAAAAATTGTAAGTTAAGTGTTTTCTTATCCTTACATAATCCCTTAAGTATTTAAAAATTATTTTAATTTTATGACATAAAACTTTATTATTATATATAAAATGATGTTTATTTATAGAATATTGTTTGTTTGGGTTTTTTCTTAAAAGGTCCCAAGTTTAAATTTAGAGGGTGTAGGACATGTACACCTTCATAAACTTTAGTAGTCAAATCTTTAAGTGGAGGAGGTCCTTTTTCCCACAAACAAGGAAGTCTCATACACCAATTTGGTGCTGACTTGAATAAACAATTCACGAATTTGTTCATGCACCTACAAATAATAAAATGAAATTAAACATGCCATAATATCTAAAACCAATTAGGATCATTCATTTTTACCATTTCCCTACTAAATACTAACTTTTGATTTAATTTTAATTTATCTTAGTTTATTATATATTATTTAACTTAATTTATTATATATTATTTAATTAAAGAAATAACATTATTCAATTTTAATAAATCTCTATTATGAAAAATATTTAAAATTTAACTTTGATTTATTATAGATTATTTAATTATTTAATTTAATTCATTATATATTATTTAATTATGTAGATTTGATTCTTCTATAGTTTGATAGATCTAGAGTTAAGATGGATTTAGGTTAGTTGATAGGTACATCCTGAGTGAGAATAATGGTTAAGAACTTGTGTTGTCTCCTAAGAGGTCACAAGTTCAAATCCAGAGTGGGGTAGGGTATGTATACCTCCGTAGACTTTACCAATCAAATCCGTGTGCGGAGGGGGTCCCTTATCCCACAAACAAGAGAGTCTCATACACCAATTTGGTGTCTGGCTTGACCGTGACCTTAAAATTAGATTACTATTACTACAATTTGTACTAGTTTGGACATTTTGCATATTTCCTTTCATAGAGAATAATAAACTATCTAGGTATATGTTATATTTTAGTTTTTAAAGAAACATTTAAAAAAATTAATAATTTTCAATTTTTTTTTTAAATTATAAAAACAAAATGTAATATATATATTTTTATATATTTTAAAATAAATTTTGATAATTTTGTGTTTCTTTGAGAATATAGGTTTGAATGAAATAGGTTAGGATATGTACACTTTCATAATTTAAGTATTGGAATCTCTATATGGAGTGAGTTCTTTGCCCCACAAATAAGGGTGTCTTATATATCTATTTGGTGTTTGATTAGACTTTCATCTTAAATTAAATTTTTACCAATCTAGATGCATCTTAACTATGAATATATCAATCATCGAGAGAGATCAAATCTCTCGAGGTGAAAACCTTTTTTAATGTGAAAAACTTGAGGAAAGGTTAAAGGTTTGCACCTCGAAAGATTTGATCCCTCTCGATGCTATAAATCTGAAGTTAAAATGGATCTAGGCTAGTTAATAATAGATATATACAACCAATGTTGTAGGATAATTACACCCTATAGGAGTTACCTCCCTTAGACTCTCCCTAAACCTAAGACATAATAGAGATACAAACGATGGACCTTCCTAGATCTAAATCATACATGGAAATGACCTATAAGTGAACAGAATAAAAGGGCTTACCCGATCACCCGATGTTTGTCCCTACACGCTCCTTTGTTGTTTGTTTTCTCTAAGATGTCCTTCACTCTTATCAACATGAATCCGCACACATGAAGACACAAGCAAACTCCTTTTACGAGATCATATCATGTATAGATTTATTATAGATCTAATTATATAACATGAAAATCCTAATTCTCTCCAAAGGTTATGATAATCCTATGAAATCAAATAAGAGGGAAAGTCACATGCATCTTCTATTGATAAAATGAAACAGTTTACAGCTTAAAATCTGATAGCCTGATAAAGCTCTATCCAAACTCCTTGCCCAAGCTACGTGATTAATCTGACAATATACACTTACTTTCTATTTTCCTCCCCCTTTTCCCATGAGAGACTCTCAATATATATGATAATGGAGATAAGATGAGGGATAAGTATTAGGCAATCAAGATAGAAGGATTCTCGAGATCAAATTACGAAAAATCCAAGCTTTCATCTCATATCTTAGTAACTAATGCTAATTGAGGAGTAAGAGACCCAGTTGCGCCCTACATTCTTGCTGAGTGTGATCAGTTGCACTTTGTAATAGGATAAGGAGAAACCATAAATTTTGGTCACAAGTTGTAAAGGTACAACCTGCGACCAGGTAAAATGGTGGTGTGTACTCAAGGGGAAAATGACATGATTTAATTTCTCAAACTGCTAACCTATGGATGCTGCCCATTAGGTGATCAGGTGGAAAATAACTATATAACAACCAATTTGGTGTTTGGCTTGGCATTGAACTTAAAAATAGATTATTATTATTATATATATATATGAGGACTTTTCCTTAGCTAACAATTACAAAAGAAACTCTAAGATCTGATTGAGAATTTGTTTGGTATTGGGTTAATCAAGCTCTATAGTTATCAATATTTAATAATTTGCAATGGTCTAAAGAAGTGGCCAAATTCTAATAGGATGGCTTGTATCCATGGGCTGGCTAAGACAGTTGTTGATTATGTAATATTGAATACCCCATATACAACCAAATAGTAAACTTAGATCTTTTATATGACCACGAACCTGACTCTGATCATAGATCTCTAACCCTGACTCTTATCTTTGTCATGCACAAAAGCTATATAGAGGAGAACTCTGACAACCAAAGGCACTTAATTTTTGACAAACAAAAATTCGATTTCTTCTTAAAAGACTTAAGCAATGATTTAACGCTCATATCATATTAGAACAATATTGAAGTTGACTATCAGAATTTTACAACATCCCTCTCTACTTCCATTAAAAATATCTCTATTGAGGTGCTATGTAAAAATAAAAATAGTGAAACTAACCCTTAGTACGATAATGAATGTAAAATTTCTATAAAATTCATTAGGGATGCTTCCAATGCATCTTTAAAATCTGATAAGATCAATTGATACAAAAACTTAATTAAATGGAAAAAAAGACTATATAAATAAAAAGAAAGAGAAGCTTTTGCACCTATTTAAGATAGATCCTAAGAAATTATGGAGGCAAATTCCAACTTGTAAAGCTAAGGAAAATAATAATAATCCCTTGAAGCACCATAATGTATACCTTAAAAATCCGTATGAATCCCCTAACATCATGGACAACATGTCAAATAACTCTATAAAGGATGAAGTGTTCTCTATAGAAGACATTAAGTTTGGGGATAAGCGGCTCTCAAAAATAAAATCTAAGGACATCGAAGGTTACCAAGATGAAATATTAAAAATTTGAGGACCTATCCTCATCCCTCACATACATAAGCTCTTCAATTAAGATATCAAGCAAAGCTTCCCAAAACCTTGGACTCAAAGCCTCATTGTACCTATTTTTAAAAGCGGGGATAAAATCAATCCCTCTAACTATAGGACCATTATGATTAGCCCCATTTGATCTAAGTTATATGACAACATTTTGGAAAATAATATTGGCATATGGCTAGAAATCCATTGAAAAGAGTTAGAGGCCAGGCTATAATTCCCCTGTGGACCACCTTGTTACATTTAGGATCATTGCAGAGGAGTGTCATAATGATAAAACTGATCTCCTTTGTTGTTTCATTGATTTTAGAAAATATTTTGACATTGTGCCTAGGACTAACCTCTGAAATGGGTTAGAAGAGCTTAAAGTCCCTTTTGAGTTCAGAGTTGTTGCAGTAAGGCTATATGAGAAAGTTATTGCCAAGTTTAGGAACATTGAGGGATGGTCAAAAGAACTTAACTATAATATAGGAGTCAAGCAAGGTTGTCCCCTATCCCCTACTCTTCTCAACATCTATATTGATAAGTTAGAAAATTGTTTGGAGGATGCAGTTTGTGTTGAAGTGACTCTCGCTAGTAGAATAATCGTCCTCCTTATTTATATTGATGATATTGTTCTTATGGAGAAGAGTCCCTATGACCTAGGTAAACAATTGATAACCCTCAAGGACTTCTACTTTAGCATGGGTGTGACTGTGAACACTAACAAAACAAAGGTTATGATAATTAAACCCAAAAGGATCACCTACTATACTTTTTTTTATGACAACAATAGCTTGGAGGAAGTGCCTTCATACAAGCATCTTGGAATCGACATCCACCAAAATATCAATTGGAACTATAATGTTGAAAAAAGGATAAATGGAGGGTGGAAAGATTATTATGGGATTGAAAACAATTGTAAATCAACAAATCTTTGGCTTTGGGATAAAAAAAAACTCATCTTTTACACCCTCGTCGCTCCAGTTATCTTATATGGATGTGAATTTGGGGGTTGCAGAATATCTAGATAATACTGCATAAAGATAGAACATATCTAAAAGAATTTTATAACTTATAATCTCAAAATTAAGGGAAATACACCCTATCATATCCTCCTCATAGAAGAAATCCTTTCCCCCATTGAGAGCATTGCTATGATTAGATAACTAATGTACAAGAACAAGATAAACAACATGGATGACAAGAATCTCTCCAAAATTGCTTCAAACTCTAGACAAAACCACCAATGACTCAAGTAGGGATGGCATAAAGCTGCCAGATCTTGGTTAAATCATTGGGGAATACAAGAAGAAGTCATGATTTAGAATATCGATAATATTACAAATATTGCCACTTCTAAATTTAAGGAGAATATATGGTGTGATAAAGAATTAGTGGATAAAATGAAATTAAGATACTACAAGGAGGTGGTCAACCCTAATTTAGAAGATCAAAATTACCTCTTCTTTTTGAAAGTGTAAAGAAGAAAATCAACATTGTTAAAATAAGAACAAACTCTCACAAGCTAAATATTGAAATTAGGTGTTGGACAACTCCCAAAACACCATGAGATGAGAGAATCTATCACCTTTGTGACACTAAGTGGGTAGAAGATGAAAAACACTTCCTCTTGTATTGCCTTGCCTATACCCATATTAGATCCCAATTTAAAAATATTTTCCACATTACCGACCTTCCTAATCTCCTAAGTCACCAAAACTATGGTGATATTGGAACACTTCTCTTAATGATTTTTTAGCATAGAAATACAATTTTAAATAAATTGAGTAATCTTTTACCTTCTTAAGGTCCAATATACTAACTGGTCTCAGTAGATGTTAATCATCATCATCATCATCATCATCATCATATATATATATATATATATATAATGAAGCTGACATAATTTTTATTTTTATTTTTATTATCATTTATTATTAATTTAATGTGTTATGTTATATGAACAACTATTTCATACTGATCTATAAAGCACCCCTCGATACAATTATTTAATTTCAATGAATTTCTACTACGAAAAAACCTTTATTTATTTGCAAGGATCTAGAATTGTGGATGGACGAGATAATTTATACGATAGAAAATTTATAAAATGTTAATATTTTTTTTTGTTTGCTAGTTTGTCCATGACCTGTGGGACTAGCCTGTGGCTGAGAAACCATGACTCAGGGGCATCTAAGCCATCAAAATCACCCGGGGGTCGCACCCGGCCTGAGCCACACCAACCCTTAACATGGCTGGATTTTTTGTCTGCGCAGGTTTCAAACCAATAACTTTAACATCATGGAGTGCCTTAACAACACAATCCGTCACTGACTGTCCTACACCTCGAAGACTATAAAATTTTAATATTAGAGATGGAAGTTAAATGAGAAATAAAATCTTTGGAAGTTGAATGAAAAATCCAAAGAGAAAAATGAAAAGTGAGAAAGGGGCTACTAGCCTTCTACATTTTTTCCTTGTTAAGATGCCCCTTACCCACGCCAACATCCTCTTAAAAATCAAACTCCATCATGGGTATACAAGAATAGATAAGACAACATCGTATGCTTACTTTAGTGTGAATACAAGGGACATTACTCTTATGATTATCCAATGAGAAAGAATGTACCAAGGAATATCAATAAGGTGCAAGGAGAATTAATTAATAATGTGCAAGGAGAATTAATAATGGATGATGTGGGACCCTAAATTTATGAATCCATGGAAGATATACAGGGAGATAATAGAGATACCATGATTAATGTTTAATGTAAGGTTGATTCTCATCATGTAATTATTTTAATAGGTTTAAGGGTTACTTATTGATTTGTGACATCAATTATAGTAGTAAAGTGTTGTGTTAGATGAAACAATTAAATGCTATGTGGTTTGATTAAATAACTTGTAATTAAATAACTTGTAATGGAAGTGATTCTTAATTATGAGGTGAAATTAAGTAAATTTTCCACTAAAGATGTAAATATATGATGTTTATAATTATTCTAGTGTTTTTCCTTAGATAGCTCCAATTATCTTTCTGGAAATGAGAGGAGACTTTCGCAGTGTGTTGATTACATGAAATTAAATAAATATACCATTAAGGATATATTTTATTTGACTAGGATTGATGATTTGTATAATCAAAAGGAGATAAGTTCCTATAGTTTTCTTTAAGATTGAATTAAGATCTAGGTACTACCATTGTTTAGTGAGAATAAAGATGGCCTAGATATCTACAACATTAATTTCAAATACATTGTGGAGAATATGAGTTTATGGTCAAGTCAATTAGGTAAACCAATAAGCATGCTACTTTTATGTTTTTGATGAATGACATATTCAAAAAGTATTTGGACAATTTGATGAATGACATATTCAAAAAGTATTTGGACAAGCTCATCCTTCTTGATCACTTTAGATTAGAAAAATAGAATGGAGAGCAATTGTCCCTTATGTTACTAGTGCTAAGGGAACACAAGCTATATGCTAAGTTGAGCAAGTGAAAATACTATCAACGGGAGGTTTAATATTTGGACCACTTTATTTTTGAAGAAAATCATAGTGGATATTCAAAATGTTGAAGCCATAATTGAGAAACTTACTCCAAATAATGTTTCTAACATTAGATCCTTCATGGGTCATCCTTCATGGATCATATCAGGTATTTTTAAAGATTTATCTAAGAATTATAAAGATCACTTATCCTATGAATTCCCTCCAAAGTAAGGAAAAGAAGTTTGAATGCATATCAAATCATACTGAAAGATACCATCTTTTAAATAATCTACTTACAATTCCACCCACTCTAAATATTACTAACCCAAATGAATGCTTTGTTGTTTTCATGCATTAAATAAATTGCAGGGGTTGTCATGTAGGGGAACCATTTTATATGTTACGAGTCAATGAAATAAAGAATCATGAGGTAAACTAACCCACACATAATTTGGAACCTATTAATGTTGTCCATTCTTTGAAGATGTGGAGACATTATATTATTAGATGAATATTTGAATTCAACATTGTCCATGATAGTGACAATTATTTATTTAGACAACCACATATGGATGTAAGGAAAATAAGATAGACCAAAAAATATGGTGAATGCAAATTTGAGGTTAAGTACATCAAAGAAAAGGAAAAAAAATGGTTCATACACTTAGTAAAAGGAATGTTGTCATTTTATGTGTGCACTAAGTAACTAAATGAGCCCTCTTTAGCTGGTTGGAAAACTAAGGTGGATGGAAAATAAACAAACTACCAATATAATCTATGATATTCTATCCCCAAGCAAGTATATTAACTAAAATAATGAAAATTCAATGATGGAAAGGTGAGGTAAACATTGGATATCCCCTTGAAAAGTTGGTGACTTAAAATTTGAGTAGAATGAGAAAGAACTATGTGAAGTATCCACTTCTCAATGGCCCTACAAGAAACAAAAAAACCAAACAATCTATTATTTCCTACCAAATATTGGTGTCTCAAATTGTTAGTTCAAAAACCAAATGAAAATGCATTCATGTAAACAATGAGCTATTGAGGAAGGGAGGAAGAAAAGAAGGCATTGTATTCATCAATGGAAAAGTGGTATACATAATTGGAATTTCACCTTGTGTATTGAATATGGCCTCCAATGATATCTCTTTGGGAAGTTAATGATATCTCTTTAAGAAGTTATTGACTCTTCACATGGGACTCTCTAAGATTCTATAATGATTTCAACAACATCCCCCTTATGAAATGGTCATATGGAGGGTAAAGTTGAGCATTACAACACTTATGAAGCTGAAAATAAGGATGGGAGAAAGTGAGATTTGTTGGGTCCTTGATTTAACACTTTTTATCACTTTTTGTTATACCTTTTAACCTTCAAACCTTCACTATGAATCTATGAATCTCATTATTCTGTCTTTTTTCTACAACATCATCATTATCTATAGGATATGTGTGTCATGAAGGGTTCCAAGGTATAATTTTCTAAATTTACATTTTTTTCACATTCTTGGTATGCAATTTAAGTTTGAATTTCGTTTTGCTAATACATTGCTATAGTAAATCAAATCTGGTAGCATAAATTAGATTGTGTAGTAGTCAAAATTATTCAAATATTCTAGCATATTCGATGATCTAGATGGTTTCACAAGTCCAGAGTGGAAATCACCACTTGGAGGATGTTTTTAATCTTATGGAGATGGTCGAGTGTTCTTCAAACCAATTCAAGCACAAGCAGGGAAAACATCATAACGTGGTCAACTCTCAAAGTAAAACTTGGCACCAAACCCAAATATCTCGAGGCAAATCAACAACAAATCAAATCGAGATCGTATAAGGAATTTCATGCATTATGTCATGAAATTCCAGGCGTCTAGAAGGCATATTTTGAGGGATGTGATCAAGGCAAATCCAATACTCGGTCTCCTCAGAATCCTCTGTTTTCATTTATTATTGTAATTATTTGAAAATCTGTGTGTCACGAATGCATTCACATTTGTATTTGTAAAGAAGTACAAAAAAAAAATGGTTGAAAGAGCCCAAGGGGATTGATAACTATCTAACATATCTATTGAACAAGTGTTGTAACGATTGGATTCATAGTTTAATACAAGTTGTTGGTTTTTCAATTTATGTGTTAAGTTCTTTTATATTGTGTTGATTCATTGTTAATCTAATAGTTTTTGTTATAGCGTAGCCTAAGCCAAGAAGGACCCCCTATGCATTGGTATGCGTTGCAACTAATTATATTATATTCCATTTTATGCTCAGTCTTTCAATTCAATTTCATTTATTTTATGTTGTGTGATAGTCAAGTTTTATAAAGTCTTTTCAATGAATGCATTTTTTTTGGAGCTATAGTAATATCTATTTACAAGTTTGCATTGAACAAAATACTAGATTAAGATTACAATAACATTCTAAAATTTGATGAATGAAAGATTGTGATTAGCTACTAAAAACACTATGATTTAGTAGATAACAACTTTGAGTAATTAGAAATATTTCTATAGCATTTCATGTTTTTTTAGTTTTATTTTAGATAGTCAAAGGTTTTTTATAATTAGTGTTTCATTTTAAGAGTTAAAAGGAATTAAATCATGTACATACATCCCTGATCGATAGTTAAATGTAACAGAGTTTAAAACCATATAAATTTCCTGACATTTTTTTTCACCATTTTCGAGGAAGTGAAAAAATGAATTAGTTTTTTTCTTTGTAGTATCATGTTAGATTAATATAGGAATGAATGCAAGGAGAGAGAGACACTAAGATGTAAATATGACTTTACTATAAAATTGTTATGGTATAATAACCTGGCGCATTCACTATAAGTAGATCTGTAGTGAGTCTCTCTTCACCAATTTAAATCATGATAAGTAGAATGCATGAATAGATGTAGATATCCTAGAGGTATATTTACTAGAGGAGTAGGTAGAAATACTCCAAACACTAGTTCGCACACCACTTTATCAACTTCAACACATGGTGTTGTAAGAGTCACTTCATCCACTAATCCATATACAATTAGAATTACATGAGGAGGACGATCAGGAAGGATTGTGACTTCACAAGTAAAAGGAAAAGGAAAAGTAAGAGAATGAAGTTGCAAAGGAAGGGTTTCTAAAACATCACAAGAAGTTGTAATACTTTCATCTCATCCTAAGGAAGAAGAATTGATCAGTGGTCAAGAAGAAGTATTACTTTCATAAAATCCTATAGAAGAACCATAATTTTCTATTTCATTAGAAGAATCTAATACATTTCAGGCAAGATAATATGTCTGGAGTAGAAGGACTATGTGTATATAGAGATGAAGAAATAGGACCTAGAGGTGGAGAGGAATAAATACAAGAAAGACAAGAAGGAACATGAACATTAAATGTCAAGGATTAGTTTGTGTTCCCTATTTTGGATCCAACAAAAATAGTTCATATGAAGAATATACCACCATGAGCATTACACAACTTTCATGATATGGTAACTAAGGACCCATAAACTTTTCATTTTGAATTTGATGTATTATGTCGCAGTTATGATTAATCTTCTGATGCTCATAAACTTAAGTTGTTTCCAGTCACTCTTAAAGATGCATCTTTGTGTTGGTTTATGGGTTTGGGAACTAACATTATTGAAAAATGGGATGAAATGAGAAAAATGTTTCTTTCAAAGTATCACGACTATTGTACAAACCAAGGTTTGTGGGAAGAAATGTTTAAAATGACACAAAAAGAGGATGAAATTATTGAAGATTATTTGGAAAGATTTCATTATACTTTTAAAAGGGCTAGGCAAAACCATTTAGATTAAGATACTCTTAAAGTCATTTTGCTTCATGGAATATGAGATGAATGGATATATGTATTTAATCTCATTTGTAAAGGAGATACTTCTCACTTATATTATGAAGAAATATGTGATTTATGCACATGCATTTCTTGAGGAAAGTCTAAATATGGTAAGGGACCTAGAGATACTATATCTAGAGTCAACAAATCAACAACCAATGGGGTAAGTAGAGCTAAAATTGGAAATTTATTAGAAAATTTTGAAACTGATATTCTTAGTACTCTTGGTTCTCAATTAGATACATTGAAAATTAAGCAAAACAAAGAGGAAGATAATGCAACTTTATCTATTTTTGTCCAAAATATACAAAGAGACATCCTTTGAGAGAATATCCTTTGGATAATATTGAACTTTGTTGAATATGTGAAAAAACTAATGGGACATAAAATTTCCCATATCTCCCAAAACTTAAAGTTGTCTATCAAGGAGAAAAAGAGGCTATAGAACAACTTTTTTTGTTGCACCAAAATGACGCAACCATGAACATTATATATATCTCAAGAACCTACACAACAATTCAATTCTTATTATTCCAATCAACAATACCCCCAGTAAATTTGGACTCCTTCTATGCCTTGGCAAGCTTAGCTACCACAGTTAGTCCAAAACCAACCTTGGCAACAAGGATGGCGAGGACTTGATTATGGAACCACACTTTCTTTCCTTATCCTATGCAACAATAATACACA
>ML837938.1:17433-33052 GCA_009831015.1 Picea engelmannii | reverse complement strand
CGGTTCTCATTCTTCGCCTCGAACAAGTTTTTAAGTGCATCCCACATCTCCTTGGCAGTTTTTTTCACAGCCAAGTGTGGGATAAGGTGATCCTTCACCTCATCCAGAATAATCCTTTGAGCTTTGGCTTCCTTGGTTTCATGCAAGTCCAAAGCAACAAGATCTACTGCGGGAGCTGCCACAAAAAAGCTGACATAGCTATAAATTTTTTTCTCCTTGAGAATGACTGTCAGTCAGACCTTCCACTGCAAATAGTTGGAAATGTCATCCAACCGATCCTCATATCTAATGTTTGCAACCATATTCCCTGTCACAACTCAAGGAAAACAATCAGACCCTTTTGCCCAAAAAACACATTGCCCGCTGTTAGAGACAAGCTCTGATACCATGTAGATTTTTAATGACAAAAATAAGCAAATGAAATTTTTGTCATACACTTAGCAACCTGGAGATAATTGTCTTCATAAATTTCAGAAATGCATATACCCACATTTATAAATTTCCATAAGAAGAAATAAACATTGCTAAGCAAAATAGCAACGGAAATAACACAGTGGACAACAACCCATAACACACAAAAATTTAGGCAAATGCCAGGGAAAACCCCAATGTGGGGAAACCCAACGAGAGAGAGGGAGATATTATTATTCAACTTCAGGAAAGTACAAAAAAACAACAAACTAACATTTCCAGCCAAGGAAAATACCTCACAACACCAAATCCGTCCCACAGAATTCTACCTTGTTTTCTGTGCCAAAACGATACTGCTGTAAAGCCTTCTCTATACCTTGATTTCCATGCCCACAATTAGTTGTACGGACTATTCTGTACGACCCAGAAACAACCACAAAAATTCTGAAATATTCCTCGAAAACCATGCCCGAAATGCCTCGATTTCCATGCCAAATTCGTACGGACTGTACGGATCCGTACAATACAGCTCACACAGCAGAAAAATATTTCGGCCCAAAACTCAGAAAAAAAATTTCTTGGGATTCATGCCCTCCTTCCTTGGAAAACGTGCCCTCTTTGCTGCTCACTTTCCTCTCTCAAGCTTACTCATAAAATCTCTCTAACTCAACTCCTCTCGTCTTCTCGGTGTGTCTTGCTCACTACCCAATGCATTCTTTTATAATTTGAAAATGAAAATTCCCCCCCAAAGTGTCTTTTCACCTTCCCAACCCTATATCCAAAGGCCAAGATTAGATCTTGTCTTTTTCAAGATCAAGGGTCATGATCCATTCCCTCCAAAATGTCTCATTTAAAATTAAGTGAATTTCACTTTATTACATAAGTTCTTTATGAAAATAAAGTCACTTTAAAAATAGAAGGTACACTTTATTAAAAAGACACTTTAATAAAATAACCACTTAAAACAACTTTATAAAAGCTCATTACAAAGTTAAGTGCCTGGTACTGTAAATATTAAAGTAACATCCGCATTCAAGACAAAATATGCAGAGTACCTCTCGAGCTAAAAAGATAACAACAATATCCTTCACAAACCCAATATAAACCACAAGTCCAACAATATTATCCAACTCAAACACAACAACCACAAATTTCACAACCTCAACAATTACAATTACCATCAAACCAACCTCCTCCAAGACCTACTCAACTACTTTCACAACCTATTCCAAACCCCAAAAATAAAGTAGCTCAACCTGCTTACAATGTTGAGTTACAAAATTTCCCAACTTATATGATTACTCCTCTTGATTTAAATGACATTCATGTTAGATCAAGAAAATTAATTCATCAGGATTCTCCTATTATTATTGGAGAACAAATAGAGGATGAAACTAATTAAACTAACAATAATAGTAGTTATAATGCAATAAAAAAATAGTGTTCCTCTACAATAGATCAACCATAGATATCTAAATCTCCTCATTCCCCAGAAAGGTTGACTTTAGATAAGCAAATCAAAAAATACGAATATGATTTATTAGACGAGCTAAAAACAATTTGTATTAAAATTCCTTTACTGCGAGTAATAAAAGATATAACAATCTATGCTAAAACAGTAAGGAGTTATGCTTAAAAAAACCAGGAACATGGATAATTTTAAGGATGGAAATTTATCTCAGAATATAGAAACCTTGGCGAATCTTACTAGTCCTTAATACACAAACTCTAAAATGTTTGACGATATTTTTGTAAAAATGTTCAAATTTCTAAGGATTTTATGTATTTTTTTTATAAAATTTGGGCTATTTTTAAGGTAAAATAATTTTATTCTGTAGAATTTGGGCGAATCACTTTTAGAAAAAGTGGAAATTAGCGAATCCATTTTTTAGAAAAAACATAGAAAATTAGCCCATGGGAAAAACTTAGCCCCTAAAAGTTTACCTGGAAGAAAGAAAAATTATCCAAAAACAATGTAAGTTATTGGTAAACTAGCAGATCTAATGTCGGGTAAAAAATTTATGGAAAAATATGTTGATCACAGTAGTCCTATTGTTCAGATTCATATCAATAATGTTGCAATTGCAAACACTTTAATAGATTTAGGAGTTGCAATAAATGTGATGAAAAAAGGATCTGTGGATGAATTACAATTATCTAATCTTCGTCATACACTTGCAATCTTGAAATTAGCAGATAGATCAACAATAAAAGTTGGAGGTGTTTTAGAAGATATTATAGTCTCTTTAGATTCTTGGGAATAACCTGTGGATTTCATGGTCTTACAACCTAAATCTAACTTGAGTGGTCATCCATTAATCTTAGGGAGGCCATGGTTAGATATAACTAATTCCTTTATTAGTTGTATATCTGAAGATATGACAATCACACATGGAGATTCAGTTAATAAATTCACTTTATATTCACCTACAAAATCTTTAAATGAATTAGAACACACATAATTTCTTCATGATATAAATATTGATGAATAAATAGTACAACCCATCTTAACAATTGTCCAAGCTATGAATTTAAAAGAGGATATCGAAGAAATTCAAATCATTAATTTTATCAATAATTCTGATTTTATTCAATATCACGGGGGAAGCATAATTTTGATCATATCTTGGATGGAAATTTTTAGGAAAATTGTACTATAGAAACTTTATCAACACTTTTTTATTTTGTGTCTTTTGTTAATTTGATATCAGAATCATCTAGCTCTTATGTTGAGATTCAACAAGGAAAAACCTTAAATAAAACTCTAAACTTGAAGAATCTAAAAAAGAGAAAATTAATTAAAAAACTTCAAAAGCATTATGGTGCATTTGCATGGGAGTATATTGATGTGCATGGAATTCATCCTAATACATGTATTCATCACATTTATATTTAGGAAAATTCTAGGCCAATCAGACAACCCCAAAGACGTATGAATCCAATTTTGAAGTAAATTGTAAAATAAGAATTGCAAAAATTACTAAATGTGAATTTCATATATCCTATTTCTGAAAGTCCATGGGTTTCACCTTTAGTAATTTTTTTTAAAAATAATAGTAAATGGCGTGTTTGCATAGATTATATAGAATTGAGTAAATCTACCTTAAAAGACCGTTTTCCTCTTCCATTTATAGATCAAGTTTTAGATACCTTAGCGGGAAAAAAATATTTTTCTTTTCTTGATGGGTTTAGTAGTTATAATCAAATTCAAATCACTATGGAAGATCAAGATAAAACCACATTTACATTCCCATTGTTGACATACTCTTACAAAGTACTACCTTTTGGGTTATACAATGCTGCTACTACTTTTCAACGTGTTGTTTTAGGTATCTTTTCTGACCTGATCCATGATTGTGCAGAAGTATATATGGATGATTTTACTGTTTATAGAAATGCTTTTGAGGAATCATTAGAAAATATTGAAAATGTTTTTATCAGAATTGTTTTGGGTCATTATATATCGTTTGCAGGAATCAAGGTTGATTTGGCAAAGGTAGAAGTCATTTCTAAACTTCCAATACCAAAGACCCAAAAGGATGTAAGGAGTTTCTTAGGACATGCAAGCTATTACATGTGATTTATAAAAAAAATCATAAGAATAACATCACCATTATTCAAATTTCCCACCAAAGATAGTGAATGTTTTTGTAACATTTCTTGTCAAACTGCTTTTGAAACATTGAAGGAAAAGCTTTTTGTAGCACCATTTTTAAGAAGGAAAAATTGGTCTCTCACTATTCACGTATCCACAGATGCTTAATATACATATTTGGGAGTAGTGTTAGGACAAAAAGAAAATCATATTCCTTATGCCATTTATTTTGTTGGTAAAAACATGGCACCTCCTGAATTGAACTACACAGTCACGGAAAACCATTTTCTTGAAGTAATGCATGCCATCAATAAATTTAGACACCACATCGTTGGTTATGAGGTATTTATTTAGACTGAACATTCTATTATTAGATATATCAAGAAAAAAACAATTGCTAATGGTAGAATTACAAGGTGGCTTCTATTGCTACATGAATTTAATATCGCTATATTAGATAGACCAAGAAGAGAAAATGAAGTTGCAGATTCCTTTTCCATAATTCATAATGAAGGTGAATTAGTTCCTGTAGATGATAATTTTCTTGATGAACATCTATTTTCAATATCTATTAAATCTCCTTGGTTTGCAGATATAACTAACTATTTGGATACATGAAATTTACCACAAAAACTTTTTCCTAAGGAGAAGCAAAGGATTGTTAGGCTAAGTGCCACATATTCATGGATCAACAAAGAGATTTTTTGTACTAGACCATATCTAATTATCTAGAAATGTGTGCAAGAATATGAAGTGTTTGACATATTAAATGCATGTCACGATGAGCCATGTGGAGGGAAATTTTTCGATAGGAGAATTGATTAAAAAGTCCTTCATCTGGGGTATCATTGGCCTACTCTTTTTAGAGATGACAAGAAGTATGTTAGAAGTTGCGACAATTTTCATCGGATGGGTTGACTAGTGCAAGCAGATGAAATGCCTCTATAACCTTAGATACTCATAGATTATTTTGAAAAATGGTCTCTAGATTTCATGGGACCCATCGCTCCAATGTCAAGGAAAAAGAGGTATATTCTAGTATGTACATATTCTATTACTAAATGGGTAGAATATAAACCTCTCCTCCATGCTACTGAGTAAGCTATTGTAGACTTTTTATTTGAATATATATTCACTCATTTTGGTGTTCCTAGGGAAAGTTTCTCAAATCAAGGTGTGCAATTTACATCGAATCTTGTCCAAACCATCATACAACAACACAATATTAGACACTAGAAGTATTATCCATATCATCCACAAGCCAATGGGAAAGTGGAATCCACCAATAAATTTCTAGAAGAAATCCTAATGAATATAGTTCAACATCATCAACAAGATTGGGAAAACTAGCTTCCAGAGGTGTTTCGGGCTTATAGGACAACATGGAGAAACACAACTAGTCACACACCATATGAATTGGTATATGGTAAACAAGTCATTATCCCTATTGAATTCAAGTTGAAGACTTTCAGGACTGCATCCAAGATAGGATTGGATCTTTCATATGCTCAACAACAAAGCATAGCAATGGAATGACCTTTCTGTTACGACATTATATAAGTGAGTAGAGAAGAGGTAAAAAAAAAATTGAAACAACTGTTAGGAAAAGTGATATGAGACAATGACATACATCAATAATTACACATTCAATCACATCGCATCACCACACAAAAAAATATGAATACAAAAACACCATTATTCAAATTTAACCATATCACGTAAAGATGACATGAGATAGCTACATGCACAACCTATTCTGCAAGGTTAGGACTTCCAAGACACACAATCAACGCTCAAATCTAGGATTCATCTGATTGATATTGACCATTTAAGGTCTCAGGACTGACGATTGTTCTAAGGAACAAGGAGATATATAGTTCCCTTAACCATCATCCTATTCCAATTTTCATGACTAATCAACAAAAATACTCATCATAAATTCTTTAAGCACACATCAGTCTACTACGAATTAAACATTTAGTTAAGAATTAAACACATGTAGAATAAGAACATCTTACAACATTTCCGTGAAGCATAGAAATAAATTCAATTTAACACGCATGAGATGAACCTGCACATACGTTCTCTAGATATATGATACTAAACTTTTCATATAGTACATATAATAGTCCCATTAGAAACAATCGATTTCATTTCAAGATAAACTCACAATTCTGCAACAACCCTATATTCAACTAAATGTTAAGGTGGAACTGAAACATTGAAGGAAGTATATATATATATTCATTTGTGTATTATTATTTATTATTATTATTTTTAAATAATAACATAATTCATTTATCTTCAACATAAAACATAACACATCTATCTTCAACATGTTAAGTAACTCGTTGAAACTAAAGAACTTAATATTTTCATGCCTAAAATATTGTTTAGCAAAAAATTGTGAACTGTTAGGCTTATAGCCAAACATGTAGAGTCCTCGGTTATAGGCAAGAGGGACACATAAATGAACATAAAGATTGGTCAAACAATTGTCATTTACTTCTTCAAACTAGACATTAAGTAAAGTTAGACTCTGGATCTAACAGTTGCATCCATGACATCACTACTTAAGACACGTCGACATTAACTCTGGTGTAAAAGCCTTCTAGTCGAGATATCTTGCAGATAATGACATAAGGCAAAAGATAAATTGAGCCTGGGATTAACCACCAACTGCATACATCCTTATAAGGAATCTATAATATTTTAGGAACTGAAAAGAAATGCATCGAAGAAGTGACTACTACCCAACAACTATAAGGTTGCATTATAGCCTTCGCTTGATGATAGGATTGTTTTTATGCTTATGCAATTATTTACAATACACTACAATTTCTTTAAAAAACAATAAGGAGAAACCACTCAAATACCTGGTCATAGGACGAGTGTGAAATTCCACATTTTCCTTCGTAATTGGTACAACTAAATCCTACAATTTTTTATTACAATAACTCAAGTTAAATGTGACAAAAAATCCAGTGAAGGAAATCACATTGGAGGATTATTGCTCCAGTTGTTACAGAGGGTTTCCTCTCTGTAGCGGTCCATAAAGACATAATGAGTCCAAAATGACATACTAACACTATTCATAGGTCTTGAACCATAAAACATTGCAAGTGTGACTTTAATGGATCAGATAATGGGTGGTTACACTCGAGAATTTCAACAAAAAATCGTTGCTTTTATTTTCTTATCATTGAGCTTCAATAATCTCTTCGAAGATAGCTTGAATGGAATGGTTATTTGTAATATAGTTTAACATTTAATAGGTCTCTTATCAGATATGGAGTGCGAAGCGATTTAGGTTAAAAATTGATGCTACTTAAGACAACAGACTTTTCTCCAGAGAATAAACTTTCAATACAAGAATAACATAGTTAACCTAGCTGCAACAGAACATCAAGTTGCACCCAACAATCCAATAGATAGATTTTTTTATTTTTTTTTACAGTTTCAAAAGGATTTTAACCAGGCTTTTGTTTAGGGTTAATCCATGGAAACGCCCTAATTGTATCCCTTAAATTTTCCTAGGGAATAAATGCGCACAAAATGTATCCAACGTTGTATGCAATGTAGAAGGATGTGTATCTATATGTATATTGTTTTTAACATCATCCATAGATATTTGACAGTATTATTCACATAATTTATTGAAAACAACTATATACATTTGAATCTATGATATATGTACCATTTCCTCATATTATAAGGTGTAATAACAATCAATCTCATAACACAAATTGGGAACAATTAATTCGAATATTTTGTATTGTACCAAGACAGTTCCATAAAAATGTATATCTCTGAATGAATATTTCCCAATTCATATTTACTTATCCTACAATATGAATCCATGTTGAGCAATAAAATAATTACATATCAAAATACCATAACCAGAATAAGACGATGTTGATGTCAATCTACAATCTGGAATCTTGTGCAATTTTCTTCCTTTCGCTTGTCAATCCTAGGAATTCACCGGTACCTCCCAACCAATGCTAGGGGTACTCTTCTTCCCCCTTATCCCCCCGAGCCGCAAAGGGGCCGCACACAAGAAATTAACAAAAAATATCTCCAAGGCTTGCCTTGCAAGATATCACTTCCACTCTCTCTACAAGCTTGGTATCCCAACTCTCAAGTAAAACACAGTCAAAACAATTTTGGCACCATAACCTTACCAAGAATAAGTGAGATCCCTTTCCCTTATACACCATTTGTTTTATAGAAATTTCCTCACTGACACATGTCCACATGCACAATTAATTAACTTTTTAATTAATTTAATTAGGATTATTCACCCGCACACTTGTCACACTCTCCCCAAGTTTCATAAGTAATTACCAATTTTATTTTATTTAAAATGTCAATTTCCCTCACTTTCCCCAATGTGTTCCTATTTTAGCTCTTAGTTGTCCCTTTCTTCCCCAAATTCTCATTTAATGAGTGTCTCTTAACTAGATCTTAGTTATATTTGGATTAGGAGTCTTCTTCTAGTTAGACTAGTGGTAGCTTCACTATAGATACCATTCTATGAGTACACCTATTCTCTCATATTTTATTTCTTTCTATTTTTTTTTTTAAATCCCTTTATTATTTTCATGCACGCATATACATTCTATCCAATCTTTAGAATTTTCTCACTTTTTCCCTTAAATTGATTTATCTCAATTCTTTTAATTTATTTAATATTTTAAATTTTAGTCCTCTAACTAAACTTAGACGTAGGCTTAGTCTTAGAATTAGGCTTATAATTTTATTGGGATTTATAATTAATAAATTCATTGTTTAATTAATTATTTTAAATTCGACAAGGTCTAATAAATTCAATGTTTTCTAGGCCACCTAGATTTATTGACTCAAGTTTTTAATTACACGATGTTCCCTTCAAGATGCACCTCCATGCTCTAAGGGTGGCACTCGCCTTTGAATGGTTTTGGAATTTTGTCCAAACCTTGGAGTCAACACTCCACTCGGTCAACCTTGTGAGAGACTAAGGGATTTTAAGGAATAAGGACTTTGCCTTATTGCGCTCTCCTTAGAATCTTCATGACCGACTGTTGTTATAGCAAGATTTGTCTCACCCCATGCAATCTTGCACAAAGGGCCTTTTTCCATTTCCCTATGTATACTCGAAGTCCCTTTTGCAAATCCCAGAGATAAAAACATGATTTTTCCACATATATGTGCCCTGCCTATATTACAACATGCGTATACGCAGGTTGCACCACTACAACCTACGTACATTAAGAAATGTGCCCAAAATTGAAAAATGGTATGGGGTTTCCATGTCACGTCACGAGATTGATGATCATTGGCCTTCCATATACTGGAAACATTCTGACTCGACCCTTTAGTTTCACTTGAAGGCTATAAATGGGCTAAATCCGAGCTATGGAAAAGAGGAGAAATAATTCAACTTTGAGAGAAAAGTTACTCTAGAGGAATTATTTACTTCACATTGAGTCTTCATCCCTTTGTCCTTTAAGTATGAACACATTGTTCAACCCCCAAGCTCTTCCCTTATTGATTGATAACTCTGTTGTCTCTCTTATATGAGCTTGCCTTTGGTGGAGGATTGACGTGGTGGAGGCCCAGCTGGAAGGAACTTAGTTTCTCAGTTCCGAACCATGTCGACATGGGAGTTTGTAACTCATTCACTTATGTTGATCATATCTTAATAGAAATACTCTTTTCTCGTCCAATTAATATCTCACAAATATTTGAATTATTATTCCCTAGACAGATTTTCTATGAATGTTGATGGATTATGCTATTGACTGTGATAACATTATATATGATCACCATATGCTTGCATTGCTTAGTTGTTGAGGACTAGTTGCAGGTATATCACTTTGGGTCAAGTGCTCAACGATGGACTTCATCAAACATCAGGACGAGGTAGGCCTCTTATCTTGTCTTGTTGGCATATTTGTTTATATAGCATACTTGAGATTAGAGTTGATTTATGCAGTCATTTCCATCTGTTGTGGTTTACCCCTTGCCATAGAGATATTTTTCTCGTAACAAAAGTGGCGACCATACTGGGGATCAAATCTTCTTTTTGGGGTTTGGAGTGTTTTTCTCCTTAGATTGCTCTCGTTCATATTGAGTTTCTTGTCGTATGATTGCTTGACAGCTTCTATTCACTCTGGGTTTGAGTTTCTTAGCCTTCTCCTTAGTCTGGCTGTGTTTTGACACATATACGTGAGTTTTTGCTTGATAGTCGTGTACATACGCATGTTGTACTTATGCAAGCTACATACATAAACGATTTTCCCTTGAAAAGTCACATACATCAACCTTTGTTTCTTGATTTCTGGGTTTGGTGGTTGTTGGGTAGGTTTCGATGATTGATGATTCTTTTTGGGTCTCTGTAGTGACTATTAAGTGTTCGTGGAATGGCAGGAAGCCTCTATTTTCTTGAATTTTTGGGCGGTTCCTTTCTCATCATCTTTTAACTTTGATTGTCCTTGCACCTTGGGCTGGGTTTTTTTCTCCTTGGTATCCTACTTGGGTTGCCTCTTCCTATACATAGTAGAGTCTTTATATCAAGTTGTTGTTCAGTCCTTGCATTTTCTTTCTCTTATATTGAAAATAAAAAAAATATTAGGCATTTTTCATTGATTGGCATTTTGATATTTTGAGTCTTTGTCATTTATCTTAATGCATGTAAAGAAAGATTGCATTTTATTTAGAATTGCAGAATTGAATTGAAAATTGCATTTTGGAAGCATATTATTTATTGGAAATTGAAGTTAGGACTTTGCATTGTACTCATATTCATTTATTTTACTTGTCGAGTCATAACATCACTAGTTTCATGACAACACCTTTTGAGTAAGCAAGGCCATTAAAATTAATGCTATAATTTAAAATTGATTAGTAACGATTTTATTTTCTAGGGTGCACCAACTAGCTTAGGATTTAGTGCCTTGGAATATCATTTTGTGAGTAAACTTCTTCAACGCTATTAAATAAACATATGTGTTTGACTAAGGGAGTGGAGAAATCCATTATATAATCGGTAAGATCAGGAGGCTCTGCTTACACCGGAATTAAACACGAGGTCGTGTGACATCGGTTGAAGGGATATACCCTCAATACCTTCTTAGTGTCAGCGATATTTCTGGGGATCTATTTGTATATGGGGATCTTGCTAGTGCCCTTACCATAGATGATTTTAGGGGCGAAATTTCGCAGATGGGCAAAATTTTAGGGTTCCAATTTTTGAAGGGACGATTTTTCATTCACTTAGTGTTTAAAAAAATTAGAATATTTAGCCCATATAATAAAATAAAACATAGATATGGAAACTAATTCTTCCTCTAAAAAACAGTAAGAAAATTAGTGTAAAGAGAGTTTGCCCTCCCGATTTCATGAACAAATTATCAATTCGCCCCCTTTTTTTTAGAATCTAGATTTTTGGTAAATGCATCGCCCATATTTTATAAACCAGGGCATGTTTGGAGTTACTTTGCCTGCATATCCTCTCGAATGAATCTTTTTGACACCGATTTTGCCCACAAATTTCATAGCTTTTTTAGAGGGAACGATTTTTCCCAATTCCCATCGATTTTGGGTTCCCCAACTTCCCCTGCATTTCCAATTTTGTTCCATAATCCATGGGACATGTATTTCCTTCTATGTTTTATGGGAACAAAATGTTGAGGCTTTATAAATTATGCAGAAGAGGATTGATGACGGTTCAACAATGCATGATCTCAATTTTCAAATCTGATTCTACACTCATTACTCAACTTTTGTCGAATCCCTGATCAAGACTGTAGAGGGACAAAAGTACACACAATTTTGTAGTTGTTAGATTCTTACGGAATTTCAAAGGACATTTGTGATCTATTCCTGACTCCTAATTTCACATTTCTTGTTACTTAGAGATGCTCGAGCTCTGTCATGTTCTTCAAACCAGTCACAAGATACCAGGTAAAAACACCTCTCTAAGTGGGTCATCCCAAAATAACTTCAATCTCGAAATTATTTTATTTTATCCACATCTCGAACAAATTCCTTTGTTAGAAAATCTGAGCTACTATCTACTTTTCAACATTTGAGAATTAGTCTTTAAGAATATGAGACTTATTAATATTTATTTGTTTTGGCCCTTTGCTTAAGACTCTAAGCTACTAGATTTTAAAAACATTTAGAACATGGTATCATACGGTATGGTAATTTAATAGTCCACAAGAGAGGCTCATTGAATGCATGGGATTGATAGCCTTGATTTCTATTTTTATTTCAATGCTTGCATTTTGTTGGTTATACATGCAGTCCTTATCTTATCTTGGGTTCGACCATGTGACCTCAAACCTGATGGAAAGTTTGACTCCTTAAATTTTGACTCCTCCATTTTGGTAGGCTTCTTTCGGATGATCTCATTGTGCCTAAAATGACATTTTTTGTTCCTTCAAATATATAAATTTTAATGGTACTTAAGAGTATGAGTATATAATTCATAGAAACCATAAAGTGTTGGTGAGGCAGCTTCCCTTGAGAGGCCTCTCTTTTCAGGTATGGCCTGTATCCTCTACTCTCTACTGGTTTTTGGATGAAATGTTTTCGAATCACTCACACCCAGAACCATATGCACTAAAAAACAATCAACAAATGGGTTTGAGCTACAATCATAAAATTGGTTTGAGTTGAATCTAGAAGTGGGCCACATCTCCCATCAGTTGTTACACAAAAGAGGTAACAAATAGGATTTGAGGGTATTAAAATTGGGTGCAAGAACAAGAATGGCAATGGTGGGAATCGATTCAACGTTTTTGGGTGCCCATGTGACCATCACTGACCTTCCCCATGTCCTCCCCAACCTCCTTTTAAATGCAACTACCAACGACGTTACCTACTTCAAATTCATGGATATGCAAGGTATTCAACCTCCCAAGTGAATAATCTTCAAATTAATGCATGGGATCATGTCCAAATAATCCTTTTCTAGCGAAAAAAATGCAATGAATAATGGACCATAACATGTAGTAACTAACATCAATTCAATTTTCTAGCTAGAAATTACCAACTTACTTCCTGAAAGAGGCACCCTTAATAAACATAAAAAATGTGTCTCCAAACAATGTGCATAACCCGTGTGGATTAAGTATATCCCCAGATGAGTATGCCTTTGGGGATGTCTAAACCATGCCTATGTTGGCATGAGTTGTATATTGATAGTATGGAGGAACAATCAGTGTCAGTCTTTTCTTTTTCAATATATTAGAGACCACAACATGGAAAAATACAAGTTCGAGTGCATGCTTATGAATAGGAGTTTGGTATAAAGCATTTACCAAAATCTTGAGGAATATTTGATCTCTTGTCTTGGTATTCCCTAGTAGAGCACGAAAAGGGAAGGAAAGTATGGAGGAGTTGATTACCATATCCATTGCCAACAAGTTATTGAAAGGGTTTACTTTGATGTTTGAGTAAATTGATTGTCTTGTTCTGCATATGTTCAAAGGGTCCCTAGTGTTAGCCTTTTCTTACCTAACTGCAAGACATTTACAGAGTTCAAATCCAAAAGAAATGTGCCCTTGTCTTTGATTGAGTGTCTAATGGGAATCAAAACCTAGTTGGGTCTGGTGGATTAATTTCTGTTCCTGGAGGAATGATGCCAAAAATATTTGGTGTTGGCATGTGCTCCATGAATTTCTSGAATCATTTATGTGAACTATGGAAACCCATATTTCAAGGACGTGATGGGCATGGTTGTCTCCCATGAGGCTCAAATTCTCTACACCTCCCAATCTATCTAGGATCCACTTGCCCTCGTAGCTGAGMCTCCTTGGACTATGTAAAAGATCTTCCCAAGCAACTCCTTCCTGGACCATTCAGCAAGTGAAGAAGACAACACACTCCTGGAGAAAATCATCAATGTTGGAAGTAGGGACAACAAAACTTTTGTGTAAATACGAAGTTGTGGGCTTCGTTTTCTGAATTGAGATTTACTCTTAGTTCAACCTTGTCTAGATAACAAATAACTAGTTCTTTGCATGCCATTTTGACCCTCTAAATAAAATAATAACTAATAAAAAATACAAAATCTATTAACTCTTTCTGCATCATAGTTTGAAAGCCTTCAACATAAGTCTGGTCAGTCTAAAGGAGGCTGCAACTCTCTCAAAGGAACACTACTTCTCGACTTGGAAAATGAGCCTTCTTGGTCTGTGTAAGATATTCATTCTATCAGCTCCATCCCATACCTTTCAACAAATGAAAAATACGATGACTTCGTCCCATAAGAAGAATGAGAATAAAATATTCAATCATCAATGCTAGGAGTAATGACAATGAAAATTCGATGCAAATAGGAAAGGTGAGTGCTAGGTTTTTTTCCTGATTTTGATGAGGGCATGGTGAAAAAGGCTGGATTTATGATCACTTTGTATATGCTGCACCTTCTCTGCCATTTTAGCCAAGCTCTTATAGAGGTAGTAGGATAGGTTAAGTGGTTTTAACCCTGTGAAATGAATGAGAAATCTGACATGATACTTGTACAATCTTGAAAATCTGCCCTCACATGTAGAATAATTCATAATGACCCTCATCAATGGAGCAAACTTCTCAAGGAGTTTTCCAAAAGGATTTTTTTTTTTTCTTAATCATGTCTTTGTAGTGACCTTTGATGAAGGGTTTGTAGTTTTGCACATCCAAGTCTAGGCTCTTAAACCACTTTTCCCCACTGATTGGTATCCCTGTGGCTGAATGCAGACCATCATGGTATTACTGAGATAATGATTATGACCTTTCAGTGATGGCAATGACCGGAACATGAAATGTTTTGAAAGGAGCAGTAATAGACCTAAACACACTAGCCAATGACCAAATTTTTATTTTGAAAACCTAATGAAATGATAAAAATTTGACTTGAGACCCTAAAAAAAAACTTGTAAGAGCATATTTGATCACTGGTGACAGGCATAACTGTCTGACACTAACATAACCATAGAAAATATTGAGTTTTACCATTAATACATGCATAACATTGTTCATAAACTGAAACAATTCTCAAGGTAATTGTAGGTCATTAAAACCATAGTTAATAATAAAAACATACTACGTCAATCTTCAAGATCTGTGCATGATCTTGTTCCACCATTCATCTGCACTTTGAATGGACATTTCTTTATTCATTTGCCTCTGCAAATTCTCCTTAAGAGTACCAATTCCCAACAAATTCATCTCTATGGTTGTTGAAAGGGAAATTGTAGTCAGTAATGGATATAGAAGCATTATAAGGTTGTAGTCATAGATAGTATAAGACAACTATCCTGAAAATATAAAATGGTTACAAGCTGAAGATTAGCACGAGATAATTAATGTTGTTAATTGGTAGATGTTGAATAATAGAAACTATATACATTAAAGGATAAGTTAGAGAATTTGATTTTATAAACAAAGATAATAAATATAAATACATACATATATTCTATACTTCCTAGGAATTTTACTAATTTTATATTATTTCTCTTGTAGGTTTGACTTTTGGCTTCTAGATCAATTTGAAATTTCAATTGTGGAATATTTATTGAGATGTCAAACATCGATCGTGGGAAGAAAAGATCAAGACAAAATGATCTATCATCATATTTT
>ML837938.1:0-14276 GCA_009831015.1 Picea engelmannii | reverse complement strand
TTTTTTTTTTTCCTTTCATTTTTTGGCATGACTTGAGCATCTTCACCTTTTAGGATCTACTATGTTTATTCTGTATTTTCTTTGAAAAGACTTATTGATTATTTAGAAAGGTAAATGAGCTCTACTTAGCTAAGCGAAGAGAAAAATGGTCTATACACTAGGTTCCTATGCATACATCATAGGAAACCTATTAGCATGAGACCGACATTCCTCTAATGCAATTATACTTTCATAAATATGGTGGTTGAATTTCAGATTCCATAAAGAATTCTATGCAAACCCCTTTGTTGATTGGATAAATACACTTGTCAGCATGAACTTTCCAAATTTGTACCTTGAAAAATCAAGCTTCATAAGAAAATAAATAATATCATATTTCCTTTATATGTAATACAATGTTCTCATGGACAAATTTCCAAGTGTAACAAATGAATATTGTTTTGCATGCTCTCAGGAACTCTTTAATGCATCAATTAGAAGAGGAATCATACTTATTCTCATATTTATTTATTTATTTTTAACATTTCCCCGCCATCATAAGGACTGTGTTTTGACATTTTGGACCCCTTCACCTTAGTCTTTCCCTGAAATTTCACTTTCCCCCACTTCCTAAAATCTATCCCTACCTCCCCAAATTTTCCTAAAAATTTATAAACCCCCTAACCCCTTCATCTCCCTTCATTTCTAAACTGCCCAAATCCCCTGTTTTTCCCTACACTAAACCCTAATTTCCCCTCCCATTGAGATAGGGTTTACTATGGAATTAGAGACAACTGAGAAGAAGAGGAATACAGGAGGTCATGTCAGGAGGTATGATGCCACTTCATCACATGAGATCATGTCTTCACCATTTCTCAAGAAATCATTTCAAGAGACAAATCATTTGCCACACATAGGGACAATCTTACTTCAAAATTTGTTTATGAAGTAAGGAAGATGAATTTGAAAAAATTAAAAGAGGTTTTTTCCAATAATAGACTAAGGAAAAAAATGCCCCTTCATTTTATACACAGGTATTATCATTTGGGAGAAATGCCAAAAATATAGTTGCTACAAGAGAGTTGCTGCACTTTTGGAGTAGTCTTGAGAGGTTGAATTTTTAGGTGTCTTGGAGCGAGTGTTTGCAGTTCTTGATGACTCTAATGACAAACATCCATCCTCATATTTCCAATTCATCTGTCAGAAGTGAATTTGGATCATGGGAAGGCCTTCAAAAGTCCTCCAAAAGCTAGGTGTTGCGCTTCTGCTAGACCACGTTGTGCTTTTGACTATGTTTTTGGTCATCATTTTCAAAAGAGGTTTTTGACCAAATGAAGATGAATTTTGGAAAAACAAAGGCGGTTTTTCTAAGGACATAACAAATAACAATAAACTCCTTCATATTTTACGCATGTATCATATATTGAGAGATATTCAACTTTCTTGGAGGCCTATTTTAGAAAATCAAATTCTCCAATTTAATTCCCTGTTTTAGTCATTAGTTTGTGGCACATATTCCAAGAACATGAGAATTAATTTCACAAAATGGAGAGAGGTTTGTCTACAAAAAAACCTTATCTACAAAAATCTCTCCTATTTTTGTAAAATGTGTTGTCACTCCATATTCTGGAGAATTCGCTCCATATTTGACCCCTATGTTTTTGCTACGCTTCTGGAGAATTCATTGCACTTTTGGACAACTTGTTTTCAAATCAATTTTTAAGGGGTTAGATGTAGGTTTTTTTATTGGATTAATGACTCGAGGGTGTAGAAGACATATTCATCTTTCCATTCATAACTTTTTCATCAAAAAATTCATCAAGGAAGGCCTCTAAATCATCCTCCAAAGTTGCTTCTCTTCTGCTACAATTTGTTGCACTTCTGTCACAGTCGTTGCACTTATGTGTGTGACAAATTTTTATCGCATAAATAAAAGTTAAAGGTTAAATGGGTAAATGTAAATGGTAAATAGATGTGGTAAATGTAATTTTGAGTTTTTTAAGGTTAATATATTTTAATTAATGACTTGAGAGATAAGCTCAAGTAGTTTAGATAAAAGGGGAAAGTTGTTTTTAACTCCCCTAGCTTTTGGTATGGTTGGAGATATTCTTGTGATATGATCCTAAGAGGAAGGATTCAACCCCTCAGATGGGCAAAGTTGGTTTTCCATCCATATGTAGCCTCATTGAAACCAAATGAAGGGTGGGATACTTGGTAATCATAGTGTGGAGCTAGTGTATACTATTTGACAGAAATAATATAGGCATTTGTAGCTATAATCTTGGGATTCATGTGGTATGCTTATTGACAATGTTTATTCTTAGTTTTATCATCAATTTGAATCCTTATCTCTCCTTGAAACCATATGTATTCTTTCATGTGATCATATCATTATTTTTTAAGCAAAATTCATAAGTTTTATGCTTTGTTTTGATGAGATCTTCATGTTTGTGTTCCATTTCTTCTGATGAATGAATTCATAGTCATATGCTCATTTTAATCCTTTATTTTTCAACCCTATACCACAATGACAACCCAAATATTTCACTAAACATACCTACCTTGCTTCATTTTTATCCCTGCAAATGATCATTTGAAAACCCTGACCTAGTTCCTAGATCTATGACCTTGGTCCAACAAACCTATAAACTCAAAACCTCACTTAGCTGAAAACCTAGCCTAATATCTTTTTCCTTCTCCAACAACCTTATTGACCATGATCATAGAGAGATCCCTCTTCGGTTTGGTAGGGATAGCTACCAAATCAAAAGTTTGGTCTATGGTTACCTCTTCAGTCTCCTTCTCAGACTTCGGAGAACTGTGGGAGTGATAACATTTTGACTTCGTTGTCGGGGAACGAATGTGAAAATTTTCCATGGGAAGAACGAAAAATGATCCAGATTTTATTGTTGATGGTGAGCAGCAGTCAGACATCAAATAGGTTGTGCATATTTCACCTGGAAACTCCAGTGTCGAAGAATTCAAAGGTCCAGAATCTTCATGGTGACTCCACTTTTCAAGAACCGATAGTTTGAAGAAATTCTTCGTGACTTCATTGTTTTCAATATGGATTCAACTGCTCGAAGGTATGCTCCTATGAATCAAGCTCATATTCTAGGTTTTCTTAATCGAATACCTTGCATAGATTGGAAAACAGATCTGCCTAGGTTCAGAGATGAAAAATATGACAATGTTGTTATACATTTGATAAGATTTCATATACATATACATAGGCTAGGTTTACAACTTCTTGAGGATTGTTGGATGAAGATGTTCATGGAAACCTTAGAGGATGATGCCAGGTCATGGTATGAGGAATTGCCTGCTGCTAGTCTATGTTCACTTAAAGATTTTCATGTAGCATTTTGTGACAATTATAAGCAACATTATATTTCCTTATTGTTGATAGAAAAATTATGTGGAAAGTTTGAGAAACTTTTTCAATTCATGGGGATTGATATTGATGATGAGGATCTTGTCACTCATGATATTGAAGAGGTTTTATCTGAGTTTTCTCTGCATCAATATGAAAGGGAAGAAATCAGTAATGTGAATTCTCAGCCAATAGATGTTTATCCTTTGACTATAAATGAAATTGAACAGGATTTTAATAGTCATATTTCATCTTCTGAGTTCAATAATAATGAACAACTGGTTTTCTCTCTTGAGATTGATGACATGTTAGCAGAATCGACATCTACAATTCAATAGCACACAAATCACCGAGCCAATGTTAACTGCTATCAAACTCAGTTTTCTCCTCTATTTGAAGATGAAATAGATCAACTCCTAAAAATTCATGTTACAGCCCAAGCTAATGCAGATTTGTAGCCCTTAAATTGTTCACACAGTCAAGAATGTGTGAGTGAAATTTCTTCTGTTATTGAAAATGTAAATCTTGGTTTAAATGATGACAGTCATAAAACTGATGAAAATGTACAGGAAGTTGTTGTGAGTAAGCCAATTTGTGATGATGATTTCCTGCAAGGATATCAACAAACAAGGACTATTTTATTTCATGAAGAGGATAGGGATGTCATGTTTAATAATCTTGAAGAACGTTTTTTGTTCAAGGATAATTTAGATAATAAATGGGAGGAGTATGAGTCTGAAATAGATAATATGCCAGTGATAGAATCAAAGTTACTCATACCTGAGGAATTTATAGAGAACACTCAGATAGAAGAAAGTCATACTTCCCTATGCCTTCCTATGGATCAACAAACAAGTGTTCTTTTAGATCAAAATGAAGGGTGTGTTTGTGTTTTTGGTGGATCTCAAGACAAGGTAACATTTCAAATTATAGAATATCCTTTTACTGATTTGCTACAGTTAGTCTTGGAAATATTGCCATTGATGGCAAAGGATGAGGCAAAGGAGGAAGAAGAGCTTTCATGTTAGAAAATCAGTGTATGGTTGAATTTTGGATGGGCGCGTATGATTGCTGCAGAGCGCCACTGATAACTGACAGATCTGCAGAAGCTGCGAGGGAGATAAGCCATCAGAGAATCGGGGATCGGGACTTTGAACTGTCCAATTCATTCGACAACTAAAACCCCGAAATCGCGATATGTGATTTCGCGACTTGATCGCAGCCGTTAAATCAAGCAGAGATCGGAACCGTCCACTTGTAGAGGAAGCATGGAAGCAATCAGGCGCCATCGGGAGAAGCTCGATAGGAGGCCTCATCAGAGTTTCGGGGATCGAGATTTCAATATGCAAAGAACACAATGCAACGAAAACCCCGATTTCGCGATATGCGAAATCGTGATTGAATCTAGACCGTCAGATCAACATGTGATCTAGACCGTTGATCCAACTCATGACAGCAGACCACGTCAGCTAGGGACACGTGGCACAACCAGGGAATGACAAGTGTCAGGCAGATTCAACACTTCAGGCACATGTAAGTCACGAATCAGAGTGACACATGGCAGGATCTAACACGTGTCAAACCACGTGTGACGTCAGCAGAGGCATCGACGATCGAGACTTTGAAATGACAAAGTCACTTGACATCAGGAATGCCGATTTCGCAATGAGCGATTTCGCGATTTAATCACAGCCGCTAAATAAAGATCGCATCTAGACCGTTGACACAAGTCTCGAAATCCCGAGAGTTAATCTGAGTCGTTCATCTGAAGAAGGACACGTGTCACGCGATCATGCGCATCGGAGATCCGAGACACCAGGCATCTGGACTTGCAGGTCTCGAAACCCCAGAAAGATCAGAGTCGTTCATCTGGAAGGACGCGTGGCAAAGGATCGGGCGCCGTCGGCATTTTGTTCATCGGGAAATCGGGGATCCCGTTGACAAGAGTTTTGTGCAAGTCAGAATCGCGATCCGCGAAACCCCGATGAGTGGGGGCCAACTGTCAGCGTAACGGAGCGTCAGTATTTGGACGATCGGGAATCCCGTGGTTGTATGCATTGAAGCATCACAAACCCCGTAGCCCCAATGGGGTAAGGTTGTGGTCACGGTGTGACGATCACGTTGACCGGGAGCTAAGCTCAGGAGAGCTAGCGTATGGAATGCCGAAACCCAATTTAAAAAGGCGCGCGTAGGTTTGATCCAAATTTTAAAAAGAGGGACCCAATTTCCCCCGAGCAATAAATATGGGACCCGATGAGCGTTGAATGTGTCCTGGATCCATGGGTTTAAGAAGGGGTCGATGCTCTTTCTACATGCGATCCGAAGAAGCGAGGTAAGGAAGATAAGGACGGTAAGGACGACAAAGATGGTGATAGGTAGCAGGGGTCCCTTCTGGAGGATGTGGAAGCCATTTCCTGATAGTAGGCACATCTACAGATCGCTGAGGTAATTTGTGCAGGTGGCAGAACTACAATGAATCCCGGTAAGTTACAATAGATCTGAATTGCTCAACAACACATATTATTACTGATCCAGTGTGAAAATTAATGAAACGTGGTCAGCAGTGAGTCTGAGGGTTTAACCCTTCAGTAGAATCATCCTACCAGTAGAAACTGGTGCTATCTTTAGGGGGTTGAAGCTCCCTTCCAGGAAAGGCTGGTAAACGAGAGAAGGTAGTAGCCTTCTGCAGGTAGAAGCCTGCGTACTAGTATGAGTCTGCACTAGTACACTGTTGTAGACTGTTTTCTTAATAATAATCAATGAAGACAGAAACAATGGCAGCAATGGTTTTCTCCCGATTTGGGTTTCCACCTTAAAATCTTGGTGTTCATGTGTCCTACTCATGTGCGCTGGTTTGCTTGTCTTTACTACACTGTGTTATTGCTTAATAGACATCTGATGAATAATGAAAGATCTCTGGATGCACTCTTGTCTCTATAAAGTAGCCTAAGGTTTTTAGTGAAAACAAGAGAAAAATCATTATTTCTCAAATACTGATTCACCCCCCCTCTCAGTATTTCTCATCAATTGGTATCAGAGCCAGGTTCTTCTGAAAAAGGCTTAACCGCTAGAAGGAAGTTCAATCAAAATGAGCAATCAAGACAGATTAACATCTATCAGGCCCCCACTCAGTATTTCTCATCAGTTAGCAGGGAGGATGTATTTTCTTGTATTTATGGACCAGAAACACATCTTCAGTGGACACTCGGAGTTGCCTATCGTTTTTTTTTTTTCTTCCCTGCTCAAGGAACGTGTGAGCATGATTCAAGTAAGTAGCCATTTGTTGGATTGATTACCCTAGAGGGATCATTTCACATGATTGTATATATGTCTTCAATAGGAGGGAAGTTATCATCAAGATTTGAAGCCCGAGGTGAAGGCCCTAAGATCTTGATGGTCTGCTGCCATAAGTAAGTTCATTTAGTAGTCAAGTTTTTCAGTCAGGTTAGTTATTTCAGTTTTGAGTGTCTAGTGTTTTATTTTTGATTCCATGGACCAATGAACAAGGCGACCTGGTCTACGGTGTTCTTGACACCTCCTAAAGGAGATGTCATCCCAATATGGAGCCAATGTTAGTGTCTGTCAGTCCTGTCAATCACCAATGATCAAATGTGCTCTTACCAATTTTTTGATAGGGCCCTATTACAATTTTTTATGGTTTCAAATAGGTTTTTAATAAAAATTTGGTCACTGGTTAGTTGTCTAGGTTTATTACTACTCCTTTCATCCTTCATGGTCAAGTACATCAACATGGTCAATTCATTCCTTTTTGAAAAAGTGCCATGGTCATCTTTCAGCTCATTCTTCCATATTGTGTCATCATTAGGTCATAGGGTCAAAATCATGAAAATGGGTCATATCACCATCAAAGTCATCTTTTGAAGGAATAATAATAGTGAAAAATGTTCAATAAAGGTTTATAAAGTGTGTTTTTATCTTCATAAAGATGTAATATATGCAATAAAGTTCTAAGACTGTAGTTCATTAGCAAATCAAATCAGAATGTGAAAGGACATGATGGGGCCACTACATCATCAAAGGAGAAAAGCAATTTCCAAGCTAGAAAAGACCAAAAAGAGCTTCTCATTTACTCATTTCAACTTTATAAGACATCTCTCCACCAAGAAAACTCAGTTTCACTCTCATACAAGTGATTCCTTTCCATCAAAAGCCAAGTTTCTTCTAGTGTTGCGCTTTTCACTGGCAGCGTTGTGCTTTTGCCAGAGTGTGTTGTGCTTTCTCAAGGGTGCCCAAATTTCATTTTCAGAGGGTTTCATCATCAGTTTTGGGTTTCAACATATCAATTTCAAGTAAGTGGAACTCTTTTTCTCCTCTTATACCTTTTTTTGCTTCAATTCATGCTTGGAAATATCATATTTCCCTCTCCTGGGGTTTGCTTGGTTTCATAGTCTCTTTGGTTTAAATATTGGGAACGACCCTAAAAAATAATCTCAATTACCATCCCCCACTTTCCATATACCTCCATATACATTTTCCCTCACTCCTATCCCTCAAAATCATCATTTTCCTACAAACCCCAGCCTAGACTATACTTTCCTAGGCTAGGACTGTGTTTTGACATTTTGGAACCCTTCCCCTCACTCTTTCCTTGAAATTTCACTTTCCTCTAATTCCTAACATCTATCTCTACCTCGAAAAATTTTCCTAAAAATTTAGAAACCCCAAACCCATTCATCTCTCTTCATTTCTAAACTGCCCAGTGCCCAAATCCCCTGTTTTTCCCTACACTAAACCCTAATTTCCCCTCCCATTGAGCTAGGGTTTATTATGGAATTAGAGAAAAATAAGAAGAAGAGGCATAAGGGAGGTCATATTAGAAGGTATGATCCCACTTCATCACATTAAATGTCTTCACCATTTCTCAAGAAATCATTTCAAGAGAGAAATCATTTGCCACACATAGGGACAATCTTACTTCAAAATTGGTTTCTGAAGTAAGGAAGATGAATTTGACAAACGTGAAAGAGGTTTTTGTCAATAATAGACTAGGTAACAAAAACCTCCTCCATTTTATACACAGGTATTATTATTTTGGAGAAATTCCAAAAATATAGTTGCTACAGAAGAGTTGTTTCACTTTTGGAGTAGTCTTGGGAGATTGAATTTTTAGGTGTCTTGGAGCAGGTTTGCGCAGTGCTTGATGACTCTAATGAAAAACATACATCCTCATATTTCCAATTCATCTTTCAGAAGTGAATTTGGAGCATGGGAAGGCATTCAAAAGTCCTCCACAAGCTGGGCGTTGTGCTTTTGCTAGACCATGTTGTGCTTTTGACTCTGGTTTTGGTCATCATTTGCAAAAGAGGTTTCTGACCAAATGAATATTAATTTTGGAAACCGAAATGAATATTTTTCTAAGTACATAAAAAATAACAATAACCTCATTCATTTTTTACACATCATATATTGGGATATATTCAACTTTCTTGGAGGCCTATTTCAGAAAATCAAATTCTCCAATTTAATTGCCTGTTTTAGTCATTATTTTGTGGAACATATTCCAAGAACATGGGAATTAATTTCAAAAAATGGAGAGAGGTTTGTCTTAAAAACAACCTTTTCTACAAAAACCTTTCTAAGTTTTGTAAAATGTGTTATGTTTAAGAGTTATCACTCCATATTTGACCCCTCTTTTTTCGCTGTGATTTTGGACAACTTGTTTTCAAATCATTTTTGAAGGGGTTAGATGTAGGTTTTTGCTTGGATTAGTGACTCCAGGGTGTAGAGGACATATTAAGTGTTCCATTCATAAATTTTTCATCAAAAAATTCATCAAGTAAGGCCTCTAAATCATCCTCCAAAGTTGTTGCTCTTCTGCTACAATTTGTTGCGCTTCTGTCACAGTCGTTGCGCTTTTGTGTGACAAAGTTTTACCGCATAAATAAAAGTTAAAAGTGAAATGGGTAAATTTAAATGGTAAATAGATGTGGTAAATGTAATTTTGAGTTTTTTAAGGTTAATATCTTGTAATTAGTGACTTGAGAGATAAGCTCAAGTAGTTTAGATAAAAGGGGAAAGTTGTTTCTAACTCCCCTGGCTTTTGGTATGGTTGGAGATATTCTTGTGATCTGATCCTAGGAGGAAGGATTCGACCCATTAGATGGGGAAAGTTGGTTTTCCATCTATATGTAGCCTCATCGAATCCAAATGAAGGGTGGGATACTTGGTAATCATAGTTTGGAGCTAGTGTACACTATTTGACAGAAATAATATAGGCATTTGCAGCTATAATCTTGGGATTCTTGTGGTATGCTTATTGAAAGTGTTTATTATTAGTTTTATCATCAATTTGAATGTTTATCTCTCCTTGCAACCATATGTATGCTTTCATGTTATCATCTCATTAGTTTTTAAGCAGAATTCATAAGTTTTATGCTCTGTTTTGATGAGATCTTCATGTTTGTGTTCCATTTCTTCTGATGAATGAATTCATAGTCATATGCTCATTTTGATCCTTCATTTTTCAACCCTGTACCACAATGACAACCCAAATATGTCACTAAACATACCTACCTTTCCTCATTTTTATCCCTGCAAATGATCATTTGAAAACCCTGACATAGTTCCTAGATCTATGACCTTGGTCCAACAAACCTATAAACTCAAAACCTCACTAAGCTAAAAGCCTAGCCTAATATATTTTTCCTTCTCTAGTCACCTTATTGACATTGATCATAGAGAGAGCCCTCTCTGGTTTGGTAGGGATAGCTACCAAATAAAAATTTTAGTCTTTGGTTACCTCTCCAGTCTCCTTCTTAGCCTTATGAGAACTGTGGTAGTGATAAAACAACGCATATGAACTTTGTGGTGAAATATTATCAAAAATGATAGAGGGATATGCAAGAGTGTACAATGATAACTTTGACAAACATAACCCCTAATGCTTGCAACATTGTCTAGAGGATGGACAAATTATGTTTCTTTTTCCAAATATGTAAAAATATTATATTACAGTTTAATGAATACATTTTCCTATTATTATATATGGTTTTATACTTTATCAAAAAAAATTCCAATACTTTACAAGGTTTTATAATTCAGTGAAACATTCGCCAATATTTTACAATAGTTTATAATTCAATGAAACATTCGCCAAGATTTTACAAGAGTTTATAATTCAGTGAAAGATTCGCCAAGATTTTACAAGATTATATAATTGACTAAATGATTCACCAAAAAATTATATATACATATTATATTATTGATAAAATAACCTTCAATTTTTCCTATGTATCATGGGGATTCACCCACTTATTATACATACAAATTTAGGGGGGGTTCTTAAAATCACCCCTGACCCTTACCTCAGTGAGAGGCGGTGCTTTCAAGGTTTCAGGATTTTCTACCCTGCCCATATGGTGGAACTGAATTACGATTGTTCGCATGTGCATCGGTTATACCGTGGTTGATTAGTTGCTTGACTTAGGTGACACATAGGTTACTTGTAGAGGTTATTATTCAGGTACCCTGGGTCAGATAAGGGTCGGACAACACACAACCTTTATGGAGGATTACCTCTCCGGGGAGATCTAACCGACTGGTTGTTAAGCCCACGAGGGCCCTTATAACTGATTTTGTTTCCTCTGATCTTTAGCAGGGAGTCTCAAGCCCCTCTTGGACAAGGCATACCTATTTTAGGGAGGGAGGTCCCTTCAACCACTTTATCTTGTTTGCGTGCATATTGACCGTTTGATTATTTTGGTGTGCTCTTTGATTACTAGTTGGCCTTAGGAGTTGTTTTATATATATTGAATCTTGAGTGATCATGGAGCTAGACCAACTTCCTCACAGGTATCACCACTTGTTATAGTTACCACTGAGTTTTGAGTATTTTCCTTCTAAAAGGAATAGAGTTATTAAACGTGGTACACACACCTCCACTTATTAGACTTGTGATTCTACAAGGATGATTACTGAATCGTGTCATCAAGATACAGGGAGCCCTTCAACTCTCACACCTATTATAGTTAATGGAACCCCTTCGACTCCTACAACCACAGTGGTTGTAGTGTCGAGGTCACCTATCATCACCACTACCCATCCTATAGTGAACACTCAACCTATTGACACGAATATCGTTTGGGTCACTTGGACATTCACCGGGATATAATGTTCATTCCATCCTTATGGCCTCCAGTCCCTTCTCCTATGGTATGCTGAATTTTACTTCACAGCTTTCAAAATCCATCCCAGCTGCTGGCCCTAATGCTAGCATTAGACTTGGGGGAACATCTCCTCCTTATACTCCATTTTTTTTTGGTGGTACCCATGTCCCTCAAATGATTCCTACCATGGGAGGCTTTCCTCGTTTTAATCCTGGGTCTAATCCTCAGACTTCTGGATGGAGTAACCAACCTGGTGGACACGCTTCTACTCAAGCTCCATCCTTTACACCCACCTCCTCAGTGTCGATTCCGACCAACACGTTTGGCATGACGAATCCACTTTTATCCTCCGGATTCACACCCATAGGAGGTCAGTTTCAAACCTTGGGAAACCCCCAACCCGAGTCCACTTCAGCTGGGGGCAATTTTTATAATCCTCATCAGAACATTCCTACTGAGATGATGCCCAACCGACCCTTTATGAATCAGCCTAGAGGACAACCTTACAATCTCGAACATGGCCATGGTTCTTACCAGAACCTCGGATGGGCTACAATTCCTTAAACACAATCTTTCCAGGGAGCTTGGGGCCAGATGTTGCAACCCTGTCTCCCTTTTCTGGCCACATTCAATCTACCAGACTTGTCTAAGTTGATGAAAAAATTTGTGTGTCATGATCCTACATGCCCCCCCATTCCCACTAATCTTCCTTCAGATATTCCAAAATTCGAAGGCAATAATGGCGAGGATCCTAGTGATCATGTTACCACCTTTCACCTATGGTTCTCTTTGAATTCCCTTAACAATGATTCCATTCGGTTAAGATTGTTTCAATGAACCCTCACAGGGTTTCTGCAAAATGGTATATTGAGCTACCTAGGGGGGCATATGGGACCTTTAGTCATATGGTTTTAGTCTTCCTTAACCACTTCCGATTGTCGGTTCATTACAATGTTGGCCTAGAAATCCTGTCAACCTTACGCCAGGACAAAGCCACTCATATCTCAGATCATATCCAGGAGTGGCGTAGATGGAAGAGGTTGATCAAGACCTGCATTCCCCAAAAATTCTTGTTAGAGTGGTTCCTTAAGTCTTTACAGCCTCCCATCTCAAAGGATGTTGCGACATTTGGGGTTACATTTGAGGAAGAAGAAATCTTCAAATCCCAATAGTTAGATCTTATATATGTTCAATCTGGGATGTTATACAAGATTCTTCCAGATGCACCGAGGTCAAATTATGACCCTAGACAAATCCTGGGCCTCATACCAATGGCATTATAGGCTCTGCCAATGTGAAATATGCAGACTCGGTGACAAGTCATTTGAAAGAGTTGTCCCTAAACCAGTCTGTAGGAGGGCCAGCTTCGTCTATGTCTTCCTGTTACGAGGGAAAAAATCTCTATGGCCAAGGGTAAACCACAATAGACAGGTATGACTGCAGAAATCAACTCAATTCTAACATATGCTATATAAACTAATGTGCAAGATAATAAAGAGGCCTACCTCGATCCAACGTTTGATGATGTTCCACCTTTGAGCACTTTGACCCAAAGATTTATACCTACTATAAGTTCTCAGCAAACAAGTAGATCAAGTACATAGTGATGATATAAAGAGGTTAGCACATCAGATAGCATAATCCATTAATAAACATTACAAACATGGCCATGGATAATAATCATATATTTGCAAGATACCAATAGGAAGGGAAAGGAGTATTTCTATTAATAATTGATCAACAGAAGTAACAACATTACAGATTTCTGTGTCGGCATGGTTCGAAACCAAGAAACCAAGTTCCTTCCAATCGGGTCTCCACCACTTCAATCCTCCACCAAAGGCAAGCTCATAGGAAAGAGGTAATGAGGTCCTCTAAACAATAGGGAAAGAGATTGAGGGTTGAACACTGTGTTCAGACTTGAAAGACAAAGGGATGCAGACTCAATATGAAGTAATTTGTCACATACCCCCTACCTCATAGTCTTTCCATTATAAACATGCATCTACCAGTATTGATCAAAACACCATATAGACATTCTTATAATGAAATCATTCACAGTTTCACAGCCTATGAGCATAATTATCAGAATAAACATATATATTTCAAGATGCCAAAGGAAAAAACACTTATCATAAAGTAACACCAGAGGTTATGCAACTGCTGAGAGGGGTGCTCATTTCCACCCAACCGTAGGCTCAGCGAAGGGGTGCTCATTTCCACCCAACCGTAGGCTCAGCGACTCCCAGCGGATTTACCACTAGCCACCCCCGAGCTGATACCACGATGCTGTGAGACTACGTCTCTGTCTGCTAGTGACTAGGAGCGAAGGTTACTCTCCTTCCTCTCTGCTATCACTCACTTTGCATATTGCCAGAGTTCTCTTTCTCCCCTCGCGTCTGCCCCCAATCGCGTCTACCCCATGCCTTATCCTCTTGTGAGTTTGCATGTGGCGCGATTTCCCTCGCATTGGTCAGTCATGATGGCTCTACGGATGGGCGGTTCACCTCCCCATCCCTCATTAATTCCTGAGGAGCCATCTTCCTGCCAGCCTGCGAGACATTTAATTCGGGGCCAGCGAGCCACTTTTGGTTCTCTGGGCCAGTGAAGTCCAAATACGGTATTAATTCTCAGTGGAAGTTAATGCCACCTTTCCAGGTGCCTTCCACCGCCATCGTGGTCTCTTTTTCTGCACATCCCCTCTCAGCAGTCCTGCAATATAAATTCATAATATAATTCACATTCATTGACCTTTTCCACAAGGTCCATTTACATCACATATTCACATTTATGAGTTT
>ML837937.1:18470-51859 GCA_009831015.1 Picea engelmannii | reverse complement strand
ATTTGTGCTTATGACAGACCATAGTGGGTTGAGATATTTGTTTGATCAACCAAAACTCAACGCTAGACAAGCTATATGGATGGATATCCTTAGTGAGTTTGACTTTGAAATCAACCATATCAAAGGAAAAGAAAATAGGGTGGTTGATTCCCTTAGTATAACTATGAATGTGATTCACTTGGAAGTTGTAAGCACGTGTGAATTAGACGTCAAGGAGAGAGTCAAGAGTGAACAAGAAACAAATGCATTTTTCAATACTATGAAATCATACGTAGAGAAAGATCCCACAAGGATGAAGTATGAGGGTTATCAATTGTTGAATGATGGCCTGCTGACTTACAAAGGTAGGTTGTATATTCCAAATTGTGATGACTTGAAGAGGTTCATAATGGATGAACTACACAAAATACTATATATCGGTCATCCAGGTTATCATAAAATGATCACAACCACTAGGAAACTGTTTTATTAGCCTGGACTGAAAAAGGACATAGTTGATTACTTAGATAAATGTCTAGAATGTCAGCAGGTTAAGGTAGAGCACCGACATCCAGAAGGGTTGTTGCAGCCCCTACCAATCTCAAAATGGAAATGGGAAACCATCTACATGGATTTCATCACAGGGTTACCAAAATCAACCAAACAGAATGACGCCATCATGGTAGTTGTGGACAAACTGAGAAAGACTTCTCACTTTATTCTTGTCAAATCAACTTGCACGGCAATAGATATTTCCATTATTTTCATGAAATAAATATTTATACTTCATGGCATGCCTAAGGAAAGAATATCTGACCAAGATACAAAATTTACTTCAAACTTTTGGAAATATTTCTTTGTTATTTTTTAAACTAAATTACTATTTAGTATAGCTTATCACCCTCAAACTGATGGGCAGACAGAAAACTTAAACCAATTTTTAGAGGACATGTTAAGGATGCATGTAATGCATCAGCCTAATAAGTGGGAAGACTACCTACCACTAGTAGATTTTTCTTATAACAATGGCTATCAAGAGTCACTGAAGATGAGTCTTTTGAGGCCCTCTATGGTAGACAATGCAATATTACAATTAGCTAGAATAACCCAGAGGAAAGAATTGAAATAGGGATAGATATGATAAAGGAAATGGAACAACAAGTAGTTCAGATAAAATAAAATCTGAAAATATCTTAGGATAGACAGAAAGCTATGCAGACAGAAAAAGGACCCCTAGAGAGTTCAAAGCAGGGGATCCTGTGTACCTCTGAGTTAGGCCTAGAAAAAGTTCCTTGAGAATGGGAGCTTGTGCCAAGATGGCACCTCAATATTGTGGACCCTTTGAAATTTTGGATAAAGTGGGACCTGTATCATATAGACTAGCACTTCCTCCAACAGTGAAGGCACATAATGTTTTCCATCTTTCATTACTGAAGAAATATGTACATGATTCTAATCATATAATTGATTGGTTTGTGATTCAGGTGTAACCAGAGGGAGAGTTCCTACCAGATCCACAATGCATAATAGACAGGAAGGAAATCTGAATCAAGAATAGAACCATTACATAGGTCAAGGTGCAATGGAAACACTTTGGTCCAAATGAAGCTACATGGGAAATGGAGGATTCCATGAAACAAGCATACCCATTTTTGTTTACTTCTATACATACAGGTCACATCGACAAGTAGAACATTGAGGATGATGTAACTTTAAGGGGGAGGGGATTGTAATACCCCTTTTTCCCCCAGCTTGTAAATATAACTATAATTTTCCAAAAGACTATGGGTATATTGAATATGTGTGGATGTTGGAATTGATGAACCTTTTGTTATAAAAGGTATTGTACGTATTTCTTTTATTAAAAAAAATGGATAATGTTGCATAACTGCTGAAGCGGTTTGCCAAGGTAGATCACAATGTATGAGAGAGATGGTGAGGGGAACCAACAATGGTTGATATGACCTCCACCAGACCAATACCTTACTAGATTTAAATTATTCTAACCCAGAACAGTCCTCTGACCCAGAAATAAATTACCAGTCAGGATGGTAGTTGGGAAGTCCTCCTCAAGAGTCAATGCAGAGATGGGCAGAGTACCCATCTGAAAAATTCTTGACCTGACCACAAAATGGGGATTCAAACCCACACAATATTGCTGAGGAAGGTAATAAAATAAGGGGTTTCGTGGGTAGAAGGGGATGGCGAAGGAGATGAGTCGAGAGACCATTTTTCCAAAAAGGAGAAGAGCGTGTGTAGCTCTCTTGTTCTGAAGAGAAATTAAAAACTGGATTTCTCTAGGTGCAAGAAGTTGTTGGCATCGTTTTCAGTCCAAGCTGATAAACAGGGTTGCAGAGAAGATGAGTGATTGAGGAAGCACTTGTTGCAGGCCCCTTTGCTTGGTGGAGAAAAAAATGTTTTTCCAAGTTCTTGTGGGAGGAGGAGAGTGGCCTCCATCCCTGACTGTCATTGAACAAGAATGAAGAGTCTCTCTCAGAGCATCATTATCTAGCTAGGGGGTGTCCAATGGTATATCCATCCAGGAGTTTTTTTGCCTACGGTTGGGTGGAAACGAACACCCCTCTCAACAATTTCTTCACTATCTATTTTTCCTTGATAAGTATTCTTATACTCTGTGTACTATCCGCCTTGTTTGATTTATATTAGAAATGCTTATTGTTCTTCTGTAAACCCCTTCATTTGAATGGTTTATGTTTTCCTTTGCTTAGAAACAAGAGAATTATTAGATGTGGGTATTCAAACGAATTTAGGAATAGGTGTATGATCTTTGTACCGGTTGGAAAATCCTTAAGGTAATTTTTCCAAGGTTTGATTTTGTAATGAAAGAGTTAGGGTAGACTTCATTGAATCACCTTAGTCCTATCGACCCCCTCTAATTTACCTTCGCAGTTTCCTAAATTCGAGCTCTGTGGAGGGAGGGAGCCTCCTTCAAACCATTCGTCTGTGCGACTGAGGGCTCATGTCCACGACCCTAACCAAATAACGACTAAGAAATGAGCATGCAGCCCTGAGACTTCTCAGGTAATCCATATGACCAGGGCCTTGGAACCCTTCGCTAGGTCCGAAAGGAGATAATATATTTTGGATTCGAAACTACGGGAGTCTAGAGCTCCGGGACATTATGACTTTACAATATTCAAAACCAATCAAAGGAAACTTGTTGGTATGGTTACCAGCGAGGTTGACAGACATATAGTGGTTTCCTTAACCGTGACCATGTGATCTATCCCACCGTTAAACCTTGACCCACTTACCAGTCACGTAGTAACACCAGTCGTAGATCTGGAGACACTTCAGGATCTTCCATGACCATTGGATATACGTCGTGGTCGGTCTGGAATTGAACACTCTAGGAGAAAGGGATTGTTAAGCGAGTGGAACTCCCAAACACCTAACTTGTGAAGTGATGAGAACTGTAGATCTGGGGACGCTTCGGGATCCTCCATGATCGTTGGATCTACATCGTGGTAAGTCTGGCATTGACCACTCCGAGAGAAAGGGGGTGTTAAATGGGTAGAACCCCCAAACGTCGAAGTCGTGAAGTGATGAGGACCATGGATATGAGGATGCTTTGGTATCCCTCCTTACCATTGGATCTAGACCATTGTCATCTCGACGTTGACCACTCCTGGAGAAACAAGGAAACTAGATGACCAAACCCTTGAATGTCGATGTCGTGAACCAACGAAGGTCATAGATCTATGGATATATGTAGACCTGTCTCAACCATGGGATAGAAGGATCATTGGGAGGTTGTTGGCGGGAGTTCAAGATTCCGAGCTCCAGGTAATTTCGCAGGAAGGAGATGCTAGGGACTCCCGGAGGCTGTCAATCCAAAGTGACATGACACGCTGGCGTCACCTAAGGTGACGTGGACCCATGTTCGGAATGACACATGTCACTTTGATTCGTTCTTTTTATAGACATTATATTCCCATTAGAACATGACACATTTCACCCATTGATGGGGACATGTGTCATATCTACCCTTTTCCGCATGTCATTCCCCCGACGCATGCTCACTTGGCCTAAAAGTGGGTGGAGTACCCAAGACACCAGGATTTCGGGACTTCGGAGAACTTGGGATGTTAGAATGTTGGGGTAAATCGGTCAAAGGTCCAGACCTACCTTCCCCTGCCTCTACATTTAAAGCACCACCATGTGTAAGTATGGACACTTCGGGAGTTTGGGGTTTCTGAACTTCAGAGGTTTGCAGTGGTGTATTGAATAAGTCAAAAGGAACAAAGGTCGGAACCACGTGGCAGGACTCTAGGGTTTCAGGACTTCAAAGGATATGCGATTAGAGATAATGGAATTCAGCATCAAAACATCGAATGCCAAAATACAGTAATCCTATGCATTAAATGAGGGCGTAACTTCCGATCTAGAGCTCATATTTTATCATGGTGATAGTTGTTGGAAATCTCTTGATGAGAAGAAGAGGATGGAGATATCAGGAAGAGGATTTGAGATCTTTGAGTTAAAGAGAAATTTGTATACCCCATCCCTTTAATGGATACCTAATGGGTCGGGTGTGTTACACTCCCCTTGATAGTATAATTTCTCTGGACAATTTTTGTTTCCCTATCTTGTTGTGCCTTTCACAATTGCCTTCCTGTGACTAGTTGGTTCCACTTGTCAATATGTTTTTTCTGAGTTATATGCTTTTTCTGAACATTCTTCTTGATGCCAACAAGTCTTTTTGAAATTCCTCTTGAGGTCATTCTCTCATCCGTTGTCATGTATATTCTCTATTTTATGTCAATTATTTTCCATATGTCAAAAAATTGTCCATGACTCTGCTACTCAATTGTACAAAATGATGACTAATCTGCCACTTCATTATTCTAAGATCTTCTTCAAATCTGTTGCAATTGATCACTGCATATTCCTGGTCCTCATGCTTAATCAAATGTGTCCACTAGTATGTTCTGTCTTCAAATCAAACTCTGCAAATCTGCATGGGGAGGAAAAATTATGCTTAATCAACCAATCTGTTAGGAGACATTTTGTACCTCTTCCATCAAACCATTATGAATCTACCTTCCCAAAATCTCCAAACAAATACTTCAGATTTTCTAAAAGATAGTTCTCTAATCTAGAATTGTTTCTTAGACTCCCCCTCTTCAATATTCACACTTATTGGGAGACTCCAATCTAGATGTATTAGAACAATATATAATCATTCTCCGCTACAGGATCATCCTTCTAAATTCCGACATCTTCGTCTTTGCCTATAGATTTGTCAAGATTTCACAATTCTGTAAATCCTGTGAGTATGATCTCCGGGATTTCTTCATTCACCCATTCTTCTTGTTTTTTCTTTCTTCTCCAAACCTTTTTGTATCTGTTATCAATGTTTTCCTTCAAGGAATACTTCATCATGCTTCTACAACTACGAGCTATGTGTCCATAGTTGTGGAATGTGTAACATTCAACATTGTAGGGATCCACATAAACGTATTTTTCTTGAACATTTCTTCCATATGATTTGGAATCTACTACTTTATGCCCCAAGTTATTACAAGTAAAGTAATAAATATAAAAGAAACTTTGATACCTTGGCGTGAATGTTTTTCTTTGTGATGTAGTTCTTCTGAATTTATGCCTTATTTTATCATGATCTTCTCTTCTATAGTTTCCTTCACAATTATTTAAGCTTCTTTGATGCATGGAGGTAGAAGGTATTCTTGGAAATACACCTCTGCTTCATTCATTCTTATTTGACTCTTGTTGACCATGATCCCTTCCTTTGAGAATTTCTACATAGTTCTTATCCTTCTCTTCATTCTTCCTTTCCGACAACCTAGAACACTTATCTTCAACTTTCTTTACTAGTTGTGTGGTGATTCCTCTCTCTTCAAAACTCCTTTTGGGATTGGCATTAGCATCTTCTTTGCATGAGGCCTCACAGTTGTATCCAAGACCTTATTTATTGAAGGGTGACCTTTGATAGCTGAGAATGTCTTCTAGTACTTGAGAGCTCTTCAAGTTATTTTTGATCTTGTCAACTTCAACTCTTAATGAGACGACTTCTTCTACAATATTCTCACAATTTTATTCTTTCTTCATCATTAAGGTCTGCATTACTTCTTACGTTCGCTTTGCTTCTTCAAGTTTGTTTTTCAAGGAGATGATTTCTTCTTCAAGTCTTCTTTCTTGTTGACTAAATTCTACTTCAAGCTTGTTTAAGTCCTCAGATCTTTCCTTAAGATGACTTGTCAAAATTTATTTTCTCGTTTTTTTCTTCCTTTACCTTTATTTTTAAGCGAGCAACTTCTTCATAAAAAAAAAATGGATTTTGCAAACCTTCCTTTATCTTGATGAATTGTTCCTTCAGTGACTTGTTTTTATTTCTTTCTCTTTTTACCTCATTCAAAGTAGTGATTAGTTTTTCTTCAAGATCTACTTCACCTTCTTCTTCATAATCTTCTTTGTCATTTTCAAGTTCTTGTTTTATCTCAGTATCTTATAAGAAGAGATTCCTTAAAGTAGAGATTATGTAGATTATCCCAAAGCTCTTTGGCTGATGAACATTGTCCCACTTTGAATTTTATCAAATATGGTAATCCATGTATAATGGAATCCATTGCTATTTTGTTTCCTTTTTAATTTTGTCTTGGCTACAGTCTTCGAAGGTTTCTTTGAAGTGGTATATCTTGTAACAACTGATTGCCAGACGTCAAACCCTAGTGCCTGTAAAAATCATTTCATCCTATGGCTCCATATCTCATAGTCCTTACCATCAAACATTGGTGTTCCATTATCTGTGCACTCCATGATCTACCTTCTAGTTGTTAGATTGTTTCTAAAGGACCTTCTCTGATACCAATTTTTGGAATATTCACCAATACTCAGAGGGGGGGTGAACCAGTATTTAGCACTTTTTACCATTTTAATCACAACATGTAAATATTAACTTATCAACAATTCCATTCACTTATGATTTCATTTCACATATCATGAACATATAACCATAAATAGTGCCATTCAATAATGCATCACATCATACATAGTGCAAAAGATATTTTTACGTGGAAACCCAAATGGGAGAAAACCACAAAACACTTTTCTTATATCATGTCAATAATTGCATTCATAGGAAGCACAAACTTCCAATGTTCTCCAGCACCAACTAGAAGGGGGCTCCAACCCCCTATTTAGAGGATCCAACTTGAAGGAATATACAACTCCCTAGATTCTCCAACCGCAACTGGAAGGAGGCACTAACCCCCTAGTTTATAGGATCCAAATTGAAGGAAGCTACGACTCCCTGTATTCTCCATATCCAACTGGTAGTAGGCTCCAACCCCCTTGTTTACAGGCTCCAACTCCTTGTATTCTTTGGCTTCAACTGGAAGGAGGTTCCAACATAAAGGAAGCTACAACTCCCTGTATTCTTTGTCTCCAACAAGAAGGAGGCTACAAATACCTTTCCTTTCCCCTTCCTTCCTCCCTAAAATATAAATCGAGACTCAACCTATCATTGAAACTAACATTGATAATCAACCTGTCACTGATAACCAACCTGTCACGGTCACTGATAATCAACCTGTCATTATTACTGTCATTGATACGGATACCTCATCATCAACATCATCATCAAAAAATCTAGATCCACTCACATAAATCATATGCCAAGATCACTAAGAACATCTCTCAACCATATTCCCAACATCACAAAGATATGCATTAAACCATGTGCCATAAATCATGTACCAAAGATATGCCTCAAACATGTTCCATAACATCCATAAACCATGTACCAAGTGTTGAGGGGTATAAATTCCCTTTGTCTAAAAAGAAGGAATTGCTCCTAGAGACGAGGCCCAAATATACTCTTCCCTATTTAAAGTAGCGTGAGTCTCCAAATTTATGATCCGACAAGGTTTGATGGGATTTATATTTGATTTGATCTTCTCCCAACTAGACTTTTCTCCTTTTCTTTATTAATTTATTTATTGGGTATTTAACATTTAAATTTTGAAGAAGACTGAGCATAGGTTAACCTTTACCAACAACATGTAAATGATATCTCTCTTTAATCAATATTGAACAATATATATTGATCATGTAGCGAAGATAATCTAAGAATTTAAAGGGAACACATACGAGAGAAACCAATAACTAGAAATAATTTTGATTATTGCATAACATAAGCAACTTTTAAAACATCATCGAATGTATTCCAACATTCATTTAGCAAACCATAATCATTCAAGATTTCTTAAACACAATTACAATATTACTAAATATCTCTCATCATATAACTGTATGCATAACAATCCACAAACTACGCTAATCCACAAGCTTTGGAAAAAAAATTCTTCAGCTCTATATGAGCTTCAATATTAAACGTCAAATTAGTTCTTCATCTAACAATCAGTCTTTACAAAAAACTGTTGACCTCTGAAAATGAGGTCGACATCCTTATTTATATGGAAATCCCATGCAAAAACAATAATAATGTTTACTTATCAAAAGAAAACAAAAGATAAAGTGGACTACGTCCATGTGGAAGCTATCAGTGAACTTTAGTCACCTCAAAGGGTTATCCTTGTCATATTCATACCACTGGGAGAAAATATCCTTGCATGTATGCAGATATGGGAAACAATGTAGATCCATCAACATGTTGAGATTATCCTTATTTTCCATCACCTGGTATTTGAATTGGTCTAGCTTAGAGCCTAGATGTTGTAGGACCCATGCTACCCCTATTGGTCCATCAGGGAATCCCTTAAAATGTCCCTTTTCAAGCATTCTGATCTCCCAAACCTCAGTCTCAAATTATTCATTGAGCTCCTAGAACTATCGGACTATGGTGCATAGGTTAAAAGAGTCCTCAGGTATGCCAAACTATAGGAACCGAAGGTTCCTCATTTTTTTATTTTTTTGTCCCAATTCCCAGGAAATTCCTCCCATCTTTCTTGCATTCTTTGTTGTGGCTCTATTATCAATTGTGTCCAATATTCTGCCTCTATTTTGAAACTAGCCATAATCTCATCTGTGAGAAACTTGATACCATGTTCCTCTTCTCCTCGGCCTTTCTAGACCTCTCTGATGTATTCAAATTGATACAGCACCTGATGAGCCTTCTCAAACCACCTCATCATGTCCTTCTAATTTGTGAGAACCAACACTTCCTTGACCCTGACAATTCTTGCAACTTGGTTGCAAACGTTCTTCTCTTGCTCCTTTGTTGTTGATCCCTTCTCAAGTCCTATTTATGTTTCCATCCCTATCTCAGAGGTTGGATCTTCAATTTTTTCATTGTTGAGAGTATTTTTCATGACCTTCTCTGCTATGGTTTTTGTTGAAGTGGTTGTCCCTAGGGGTGAATCATGTGTTGGAGTTTCTATCAAGGTCTTCTCGGATTTTTTTCTACCTTCTAGCTATTTATCAACATCTCCTTTTTTAGTGTCATTTTCGGATGGGTTCCTAGTATCGAGGTCTCTTTTCTCTTCCTCTTTGCCTTGTGTCCCATTCTTTGTGATGGAAGTCCCATTTCCAATCTCACCTTTATCCCCTGGAGCTTATGTTGGCTCTCTATCTTGTGGTTCATTCTGGCCTTTCTTACATATTTCCCCTTTAGCCAGAGGCTATGAGACCTGATCCGAAGAAGTGATATAACCTTTAGTTGTATTTGGATCTTCCCCTATGTCCAAGGGTTGTGGTCCTTGAGACAATTGTGTCTCTAGTATGTCTAAAACTACCTCATTTAAAATAGGAACTGCAGTATTTACATCCTTAGGCTCATTGTCATATAGTGTAATCAAGTCAACAATCACAGGTGCTGCTCCCATTAGGACAAATGGATTTTTTGAAATTTCAACTACTATCTCAGTTTATGGTTATCCTTTCGGTGCTCTCTCCAAACTCTATTGTTCATTGTATTCCCTAGTTTATGTATTTTCCGGGGTTGCTAATTGCCCTTCTTCCCTAAGTGTAACTAGAGTTATTACTATGGATGCTACTTTTTGAACATAAGTGGTTTGCCACTACAATTGCATCATCCTTTTAGCTTCTTCCAAGAGTCTTTGTGCCTTCGAAATTTATGTTATATGTTCTATATTTTCACCTAAATATTGTACAACTGCCTCTATTGTTTTTTCTAACAAGTCCAATTATTTATCCCTAGGAAAGGCCATGAATCTAATTAAGTCTAGTTTTTCTCTCCTTTGCAACACTTCATCCCAGTTCAAGGAATTCTCTATGACTATCTCATCCTCAAAATTGTCATGTGAATATGGCCAATGTGATACAACCTTATTAGCATGTTGAACCACTAATTTCTTGGGGTCATGTTTTCTATATCTCCCAGTAAAAAACATATACTCTATTTGACTCTAGGATTATTGCATGGTCTGTGTGGTGTCCTTCAAAAAATAGTATCCTACATAAAAACCATAAGGGATGAATACCCTTTTCTTTTCCTTTACCAAGGAGGCATTGAAACCTTGTAGTATGGTCTAGTAGTAAATTTCTCCAAGAACTATATTGTCTAGCACATGGGTCGGTAGTAAGTGTGGGGCACTGGTGGCTCCAAAGATTCTGATGTAGGTGATTCTTTATTCCAATTACCAATTTCCAATCTTAGATATAACTCTCCTCATTGCCTTAGAGAGCCTTGGGTAGTCTTGTTTAAATATCAGTGAATATACCTGAGCTATAAATCCATCACAAATTGTAGTGATCAATCTTTTGTACATGTTTTCCCATAAGATACTGAAATAAACATGGAATGGAAAATCAAAGAGATGCCAAATCAAACTCAAACCTTGGAACACATTCCCAACGCATATCGCATCTAGAAGATAAGATTCCATAAAGAATGCAGGTATTTCTCTGGTTTTTGGATTCTACGCTTCGTCTATGTTGGTTCTCAATTATTTAGAAATAATTCCCCCCCAATTAAAAATGCTCCCATACATAGCCAGTATGTAAGCCAGATGCATCCATGCCTCAGAGAACCTGGAGCATTCATTTTCCCCATATAACAAACAGATCAGGTCCATCAAGAACATTTACGGTCCAGATCGAGTTCAAAGGTCTTTGATAAAAAGAAATGGACGACCCAGATCCCTGCTAATTACGTTCATATTATACATCAGCAAGGGAGGCAACACACCGATAAGGAGTAGGTTTTGATGATTTAGCTTGTCGACACCGATGTCTATCGACGATTTTCACTTGCTTCATTGTTTCCCCCTTTTTATTGTGTACAACGTTAGGCGTCGATGACCGACATCTATCAACATCAATGTATATTTCTTGGTTTTCCAGTGTGTGTTTTCTCATTGATATTTTTTATGCCCAATGCTATCAGTGTTGGAGATCTTACAAGGGAGTTGTATTGTTCGTGCATATGTTCTCTAACTCACTCGAAATCCAATGTTGATCGACGTTGACATTCTTGAGAAGTAACCATTTGGAATTGGTAAATTCATATTTTAACAGTAACTTCGAAGGCCCTTTTGGGAAAATCATTAAGTGTCAATATGTTTTCTTCATTTATGTCCTGCCTAGTCTTTTCTTCATTATGGTGGTGAGTAATATTAAGCTAGTGTAAATTACAAACCACTAAAATGAAGGGGACAAGGATAGAAACTCATCAAGGTTCTGCAAAAATCAAAGCGCAAAGAAAAAATTAAATAAAAGTGGTACCCAAAAATTATAGAATTTTAAGGGTGTGTTGAGTGCTCAAAAAATGGTGATTCAATAGTAGAAGCTAGACTCTTTGTCTCTCCTTTACTGATACTGGTATATGCTTGGGATTTGGCCATTAACTTGAGACAATGACCAAGGAATGATTCAAAAATATGTATACATATAACCTAGGGAACATTTTCATCGACCCCTCACGGGGATTCAACCGATTCCATCCCTCTTTCCATCAAACCAATGACTTATACCTTCCTTTTGAGAATTTAATTGGAACTCAAGTATGCTAGGAAGACATGGTATTATTACTTTTCCAAAGTTAAGAAACTCACCACAGTGTGGCTCTGTCTCCATTGAGCTTCCATAGCCCCAATAGAGTCACCTCAATATCAGAGACCTTGGTCTATTTCCATCGAGTTTCCATAGCCCCGACGGAGATATATGCATACCCTCCCAGATTATACATTATGGCTTATTATCTTGTGTCTATCTTGGTTGCATAGGTGCTAAGATTGAACTAGGGAGGAGGATATTTGTTTCTTGGTGGAGGAATAGAATTGTATACTCTTCTTTCTTGTCTTTCTTGAATAGTATGAGAACCAATTCTACTCCTTCTAGGGTATCAGTCATACATTCCTCTATTTCATTTCCTTCGGTATTTCCTGTCCATGAGGTAAGCAACTTGTTTTCTCCCTGAGTAATCGGTATACATAAACATGAACTATCCACGCATATAACTATCTGGGCTAGTAATCCTTCCCCACTTAGCATGTGAAATTAAAATATAGAGATAGATACCTATGCTTCACATATTACGCCACCAGTTTAACAAAAACACCCTTGTAATCGCACCAATATAAAAACAAAACAATAAAGCAAGAAAAACCAAAAAAAGGTAAATTGAAAAAATAAAACATCAAACTAACCAATCAATCAGAAATGAAAACAATAAAGGTAAACTATAATACAAGAGGATTCCTTTTGGGAAGATATGAAAATAAATTTTTCAGGGATTGATCATTGATGAGAAGAGCTTCAAGCTCACCCCTAAGGTTTTGTAAATGGTAAGTGCCTACCCCAATTTTCTCAACAATTTGAAAAGGTCGAAGCCACAGATTTTGGAACTTTGAACGTTTCCCCTTTGTCTCATTGATTTTATCTCACTTGATAACTAAGTCCCCTACTTCAAAATTCTTATCCCCAACCTTATGTTTATCAAACCATTTTTTAATTATTTTTTGATGGGATGCAAACTTCCTCCTAGCCTCGTCTCATTCTTCTTCAACCATAAGGAGGGTGTAAATTCTTTGTTGCATGATGGATAAGGGTTGTCCACTTGAGGTCTGAGAAATTTTTAAAGATGGGAGATATAGGTTAGTCAGTAGGATGGATTTGTTTCCATACAACAGAAAGTAAGGAGAATTCCCTATAGCTTCCTTAGGGATTACCCTACCATCCCATAGAGCGTTATGAAGTGCATTGTGCTAGTTCCGGTGATTTTATACTATTGTCTTCTTAAGGATTCTTACCATATTTTTATTAGTAGACTCAACGACACCATTCCCCTGTGGATAATAGTTTCCAAAATACCTTAGAATATTAATCCCTTTATCTAAAGAAAATTTAGTTAATATAGTAGAAGAGAAATATGCAACATTATCAAATACCAAAACCGAAGGCACCCCAAATCTCATCATGGTGTGTTGCTCTAGAAACGGTATCACTACTTTTTCATTGACATGAGTAAGGGGAATATATTTTGACCACCTCATAAAGTAATCAGTTTCCATAAGTGTTCATTTGTGTTGTTTTGATGAGCTCGGATTTATCTCTCCTATTATGTCTTTCCCCCATTGCTCAGAAGGTCTAGAAATTTTCATTGGTTGCAATGGAATGGCTGACTTTTTCTCTTTTCCAGCACTAAATTGATAAAATTTTCATTTTATAACATATGCGTGAGTATCCCTGAACAAAGTTATCCAATAATGTATTTCCCTTAAAATTTTGTGAGAGGTGGTTTATCCTGTGAAATGTCCCCCTGCTGGGTCGTCATGAAGTTCCTCTAACACTCTCTCATCATCTACTTTTTCGAGACATCTTAGCAACACACCATCATAATTCCTATGAAAACGTACATGATTAATGAGACAATACTAAGCGTATTTTATCCTGAATTCTCTCTTTTTCCCTAGGCCTTAAGTGTTTGGGGAAGGTGTTGTGATGCAAGAAATAAGATAAGTCAATATACTAGGAGTCTTGCTCGGGTGGGATATATATTAATTCATTACACCATAGGGACAACTCATTATCCCAACTTGAATTATCTAATTCTATAAGGTCTTGGGATTCTACAAACATTTTACACAACCCTTGGCCCCTGACTATATTTTTTGGTTTAATGTCTATATTGAATGCTTGGATGACTGCCATCCAATTACCTCTCCTTTCTCCCATTTCATGTTGCATGAAAAGTGACCTCATCACTAGATGGGGCACTATAACCTTAGTATGGTTCTTGAGAATATAAGATCTAAAGTATTTTACTACTTTATAGACAAAGTAATCATGTTTTTCAATGGAAAGGTAGTTAATCTCAGGTTTGTGGAGGTTTGTTCTCATAAATGAGATAGGGGCCTCATAATTTTTGTCATCGTTTTGAGTGAGGACTACAACTAAGGACTTATCGAAGGAAAAAGTGTAAGGAAGAAATCCTTGCTGAAATCGGGACTTCATAGAACAAGGGCTTGGGAAATGGTATCTTTGATTTCATGAAAGGAATTTATCCCTTCCTCACTCCATTTAAACTCTACATCTTTGTGTACCATCTTTTGTAATGGTTTGACTATTTCTGTGAAGTCAAGTGTGAATTTCCTCATGAAATCAGTCCTTCAAAAGAAAGATTGCATGGACTTCTTGTTGTGAGGAAGTGGGAGCTGTGAAATGGCCTTTAGTCATTCGAGGTCAATATTGATGTCGTCTTTAGAAATAATGTGACCTAATAATTTTCCTTCCTCCACCCCAAATATGGTTTTTTTTGGGTTCATAGATATTTTGTACTTCCTGCACCTTTCAAAAATTTGAGTGAGGTGAGTGATGCGGTCTGCTTTGTTCTTGGAGTAAAATGTGACATCATCTAAGTAGACCACCATGCATTTTTTTATCATCCCTCTAAAGGACACATCCATGGCTCTCTGGAAGGTTTCTCCTACATTAATCAATCCAAATGGCATGTGTTTATAAGTGAATGTACCCCACTTAGTATGAAAATTTGTCTTCAGTATATCTTCCTCTGATACCAAAACCTGGTTATATCCTGAGAATCTGTCTAGAAGTGAAAAAATATCGGATACAGATACAATATGCAAGAGTTGTTCCATACAAGGAACAAGGTAGTTATCTTTTGCAGAAGCCATGTTGAAATTTCTGAAGTCTATACACAGGCGAATTTCCCTTGACTTATTTTTAACAGACACTAGGTTGGCTACCCATGCAGAATGTGTTACTTGAAATATGTTCTTGGAGTCTAGTATTTTTTTCAGTTCTTTCTGCATCAGATGTTCAAGAGACGGATGAAACTTCCTTAGTTTCTATTGGAATGACTTGACTTCAGTTCTTAGTGGGATGGTGTGTTGGATTATCCTTGTATCATATGTTTTCAAATCCTAGTAGGACCAGGAAAAAACATCTTGGTATTCACTAAACAACTTTAGGTAAGCCTTTTTTTCCTCAAGGATAGTGATTTCCCGAGGTTAATATTCTTGGGGTTATCAACATTTCCTAGATTTATAACTTCATAGGAAGGACAAGAACTGCTTGTTTTGAAATTCTTGGGATGTTTAAACTTTTCTCGTAAATCAAAAATGTTTTTGAGGTTGACCACTCCCCTAGGTATAGTATGAAGTTTGGGTTCAATTGATTTTTGTCCCCTTACTTCATTATTCTCTCCATATTCATGCTTAGTGAGTATCTTCTGAAAAAATTCACCATCAATAGCCAAATCCTAAAAAAATTCCTCATTGGTAAAAAAGGATATAATTTGTTCGTCCCCTTCAAATACCCTCTAGTTAGTGATGTTATCCAGGACATAAGGTTTGTATAAAAAAATCTATAGCAAACCTAGAGGCTTCATAGTCTTCCAAGGGAGATAATATCAAGGTTGTTATGCCTAAAAAATCAACTAGTATATTTTTAGATCGAGGAATGGTTGTGATGTTGAATCCCTAGAAATTTTCTATCAACCTATGAACTTCCTATTGATAATTCCTTAAATGAGGGGAATTACAAATGGATATTGTTCTTTACCTATATGACAATGATTTATGAGTCATCGAAGGAGACTAGTTCCTTGATATTTAGGTCAATTTTTTTCTTAAGTCCTTGAACTAGTGCCTCTTATTCAACGTTATTGTTTGTGCATTCAAACTCTAATCTACATGAAAAAAACTACATTTTCCTGTTGGATCAATGAAAATGCAGCCTGCACCAACCCCTTCTTTTTATTTTGATCCATCGAATAATAAAGACCAGATACTAAACGTGAGGTTGGGTACTCTCTTTTCTAAGTCTACATTTGGAATTTCATGTTCATCTTTTACGATCTAAGCGTGAAAAATCTATTAAGGTTTACTATATTGCTCAATTATTTCAGGATTCTCCTGCAGTGGAAACTCTGACATTTGTGAAAATAACACTTCGAATAATTATGTTGAGAAATTACCAAAGTTAGAGTCACAAGAATAGTTCCCTATGACCAGGAATTCAGTAGAGGAGGGTTCATTAGGATCTTCTAGGTCAATGACGGTGTGTTTCAAATATTTTTCCCGATTAATCTTGATCATGTTAGGATTTCCCTTCAATGGTAACCACAAGTGGGACCAGTATGTACTGAAATATCCATGTAATATTTTGGACCAATCCCTACTTAACAACACCCCATAGGCTTCTAGAATATCTACAATTATGATATCTATGACCTGGTGGAATTTTGGGTTAGAGGCAATCTAGATCATGACATCTTTCAGTTCCCAAATTACCTTAACTTTGTTTCTATCTAATTGAATAATGTGTGTGTCACTTTTGGTAGGAGTACCATTCGACTTCTTGCACATTGACAAAGGCATGACGTTCGAAGAAGCACCAAAATCAACTAAATAGTTGTGCATATTTCTATTGTAGATTTCGAAGGTTAACAAAAATGGTGGGACATATGATGAAGGTTTCTTATTGGTAGACATTGTGTTCACGTTAGGCTTCCTGACTTCTCCAGAGTTTCCTTTCCCTGAGCTTGGATTTGGATTTGTATTTAACATGAGCTTGTCATCCTCCTCCAAGGTTTGTAATAGTAGATCTTTCTGATGAGGAATTCTGCATAAGTCCATCACATAAATGTTGGCTTTCAACTTCTTCAAGTCTTATACCATGTTATATTATATCTTTGTTGTTTCGCAAGCCTGGAACTTTGGGGAAGAATTAAGTGATTGGGTTGGTTGAGCCAAGGAGGATTTTTTCTCGGATCTCTTAGGATCTTGTGTTATGACAGGTTGATTTTGCATGATGGGTCCCTTGCTCCTAGTTTGGACTGTCAGAGCTTCTGGTAATTCCTCTTCTTCTATAGGACTGTCATAAGATGATGTATGGCTGACATCCCACAAAACCATAGTTTTTTGCTTGGGTGGATCACTAACCTCATTTTTTGTAGTATTTGATGTTTGGTCATTGGCTTGTTCAGTTAGAGCACACCCATCCAAGAAACGGTTTCCCAATATGTTCATGGAATTAACCCATTGAGGGCGGTCTTTTTCTGAATGATGTTCTTGATGATAATTACAATAATAATTGTAGGCCACTTCTCCTAAATCGATGTTTAAGTTAGTGTTGACCAAAATTTGGTCATCTATATTTTCCCGCTCTTGGATTCATAAAAGCTTTGATATCAAAAGAAGACATTTTTTGAACTTTTATAATTTCACTCTACAACCCTCAGTCTCAACTTCACCACACATTTTTCAGATTAGAAATTTGTTTTTGTATGCATAAGTTACTCAAAATCTTGTCTAGAGGTCTGATTTTTAAATTTTTTTCTAAGTATCGTGTTCTCCTCTCCTATCCTATATTACAATGATACCATACTTAGAATTTTCACTCAACATCTCTCTTTCCATACTTAGTCATATTTTAGTGCTCGTGGGTTTGCGGGTTCAGGAGTTGGAGGGCCTTCATTTCCACCCACTTTCTTATCTCATAAGTTTGTTTTAACACTTAGCCATTTATTTTAGTTTGTGGGTTCACGGGTGTCAATATCCAAAGTATTTCATTCCTCTTGCATGTGAGTCTGACCGACCGTTCCTCAACACTTAGTCTACTTTTGTATCGTAGACTCGTGGGTTTGCAGACTCACGAACTCATACTTTTGTGTTTTTTCATTTTCACGAGCCCATCTGAGAAGTATCATTACTTAGCATTTTTTTCAGCCATGGAGGATTTGCGGGTCGGAAGACTCATACATTTCCTCACCTTCTCATACTACCTCACTTTCCAAACTATTGTCTACATATTACACTCTCTACCTCTGACGCCTACATTTCTCCCCTTACCCCCCTTCTGATTCAAATTTAACACTTAGAATATTTATGAGTTTGTCGGGTTCGCGGGTTGGAAAAATCGTGGAATCATTCACCTCACCCTCTCACCTTCGTGAACCCCCCATGATTTGCTCATTATTCCTCCTTTCTCATTCACCTCCTTCTTCAGTTATCCATTTATCCTAATTTTCATACATTTACCTTGAACTAATAAGAGCATTACACATGGAAACGTGAAATTAAGACAAGTGGAAACTAATAAATGGAGACTTGGAAGCATACAAAGAGATACACATGGCATGATCTTATTGTATGACTCATCATGGTGACTAGGTGTAAGGTGGACGACGACAGGATTCCAAAAAATTATTATTTTATTCGACAATTTTCCAAGGGTCGAATCCTCCAAGCTCCATAATTTCTTCTCTTCTCGTGTTTCTTGCTAAGTGTATAAAACACTTCGTATTATATATCATAAATAATCTAATATCCCAATGCATTTGGGATCGAATTTTAAGCCAAAAAGTCGAATTTTATGAAGGGAAGTATGAAACTCATCCAAGGGCCCACATTTGCCCATCGATTTTGATCGATGGTAGCTGAGTGTTGATCTTGCGGAGGTCATAACTTGAGTTCTGAATGTTGGAATCGCGCAAAATGTATACCATTGGAAAGGTATTTCAATGTAGAAGATAGTGTTATAGGTTTCAAGTGCTAAAAGTTGATACATTTTTCTCAAAAATTAAAATATCAGTCTGCTACATTTTTTAATGAGTCTGCGTGACAACTCAACTTCACGAGCTCATATCTTGAGATCCGAGCGACAGATTTGCATAAAATTTATATCGTTGGAAATATAAGAAGAATAATATCACATAAGAAGTGATTTCCATGGCTAAAAATTGTATTATCATCCCCATAAAATTAAAACACATTCCTCCTATTTTAAATGGAAAATTAATTAAATTGTGAAAATAAAAGTTTATTTTTAAAAAATTATTAAAAAGGGAAAGGGACCAATTTTAGATATGTATATATTGATGATACAATTTAATTAATGAGGAATTAATGAGGCACTAATTAAATGGAATGTTTCAATAAGAAACTTGTATGGGAATTTCAAGAGAGGAAGAAAACCCTAACTACTCAAGTAGTTAGAAAATCTCTTCTTAAAAAGAGAAGATAGGCTTCATCTAAGGGTCCAATAATCAGTATTGTGAGAGGGGAAGGGAAGAATATCAAAGGAATAAGAAGGTACATCCATGGATACACAATCAAGCTTCTGATCAAAATAAATAAATCTTCGTCTTCTCCATTATTTCTATTCTTCTACACCACTTCTCATAGCTTTATGCTTGAATCTGAGAGTTAGGCACAAGGCCGAGTTGTTAAGTGTTTTTCTTATATTCTTCTACAGGATTTTCTTGTATGATCATGGAGTATTTGCAGCCACATACATGGCTGTCAAATATTTGGTAATGAAGAACATTTCTCATGAATAAACTCCACAAAGAATTGATTCGGGGTTGATCTTGATTTTATCTTGTAACTTTGAGTTTTAAGTATGAGATAGTTGAGGTTGACCTATAAATTTCTCTTTTATTACTAATTCCAGTACTTTATTAAAATTATTTGAGATGATCAAATCATTCTCTCCTATTTATCATGAAGAATATATGGATGTATTTATATACTATTAAGAATATTGTTTGTGATGTTGATCACAACTTAATTATGATGTTGAAGCCCTCCTCAAATCTTTTCTTATTGTAAAAAGACTTTTGTTGCACAAAATTATCATATTGGGTTATTGAAGAACCATTTTTATATAAATCCAAGCAATAAATATTTGGGGTTTGCTTCCTAGCACTCTTTATAATCTAAGATATTCAAATATATATATTTTAGCCAAAGAGGAGAACCACCTCTCCAAAAACACAGGGAGACTAATGTCCTCATGAGGTTGTTGTTTCGGTCCTAACAGATTCAAGCATCAACATTTTTGGTGACCATATTGGGGATCAATTTATTTTCAAGATATTTGAGGAACCAAAAATCTCCATGGCTCAAAGTTTCGAGAAGAAGATTCAAGAAAAATTCTTTTTATTTTAAGCATGGCTCACCTTTTTTGTAATTTCAAAAAGAAACGAGAAGCACCAAAGATTCAGGAGAATGAACTCTCTGGAAACTCCATTGAAAAAATTCAAAATGAAGGGTTTCATTCATGTCATAATGCTTCTTTATATTATTCATCAATCCCATCGATGGCTTCACAAGACTCAACAAAAGGGATAAATACTCAAAGAAGGAGTGGATTTCATAATACCTCTTCAAATCTACCAAAAATAGACTTTCAAATGCCCAATATTCTTATTGAAATTTTTTCTACATTCTTTGGGGATGCTTCAGAAGATGCACAGCAACACTTGATTAATTTTAAAAGTACATGTTATGATTTCAACCTCACTGAAGACAATGTTACATGTATATTATTCATACAAACTCTACGAGGGGATTCTCTTGAATGGTATAGTTCATTAATGCCTAACTCCATTACTAGCTGGGATGTGTTAGAAGATTCATTTACAGAAAAGTTCATCCCAAAAGTGCATTCATATGCTTGTGTTCATGTTTTAAATGTTGTTTCCCACCCATCCTCTCCCAAAAGAAAGATAATGAAGTCACCAATTTTAAAGAAGAATCTAATCAAAGAGTGAATGAAATGTCTAAGTCAAGTCATGTTGTTGAAAAGGAAGATGAAAATTCCAAATTACAAGAAAAAAAAATCAGTCCCCTATATACTCCATATGAAGAAATTTCGAGCAACAAATTTAAAAATGAAATTGAGGAGCCTCCACCAAATACACAAGAAGATTTTAGCCTTGTAATAAAAGATGAAACATCACAAGAGAACTTGCAGCAAGAAGAATTGATGGAAGAAATTAATCTTGAGAAGAATGATGAACAAGATCACCTTTACAAGAAAGAAGAATTTTTTCAAGAGATTTTTGATGAATCAAGAACCTTGAAAGTGGTTGGAAATAAGAAAAAGGATGAATGTATTATTATGTTAAAAACTCCTCAACCAATCAGAGACAATAGTATTCTTCAGCAGCCAAGAATTGATTTTATTGAAGTATGGTTCCATAGCATTGTTGGCCAAACAACGCAATTAAATCTTCACCATACTTGGTATAATTTTTCTCTAGTACATATTGAGAGTTCCCCTAACTGATTGGTACAAGTCCCAACATATCTCAGAATTTTGGAGTTCATTCCACAAATCAGATCAATGCTTGAATGGATCCATTGGAAATCTTCCTACACCTAAGGTGCTCCTTTCTTTCAAGTAAGTTAGGGTAGGTAGATCACATATGTACATATTGTGTTTCTTCAGTTCAATTTTTCATAATAAGGCAATATTTTTATTGAAGTTTGAAGATACCTCCATGAAAGAAGAAGAATTACAAGAATTTATTGAAGATGACTTCATGGCCCAATGGAGAAGGAAGAAATTGAGATTATGGATTCTCAGCGACCCATAGGGGGTCACTGTCCCACAGTTGGAGCCATTTTTTGACAAAAAATTGGTCATCTATATTTTCCTGCTCTTGGATTCATAAAAGCCTTGATATCAAAAGAAGACATTTTTTGAACTTTTATAAGTTCACTATACAACCCCCAGTCTCAGTTTTTCCACGCATTTTTTGGATCATAAATTTGTTTATGTAAGCCTAAGTTACTTAAGATCTTCTCTAGAGGTTTGATTTTGAAGAATCTTTCTAAGTATCATGTTCTCCTCTCCTCTCCTCTCCTATATTACAATGTTAGTACCATACTTAGAATTTCCACTCAACATCTCTCTTTCCATACTTAGTCATATTTCAGTGTTCATGGGTTCGTGGGCCTTCATTTCCACCCGCTTTCTTATCACATAAGTCTGTTTTAACACTTAGCCATTTATTTTAGTTCACAGGTTCATGGGTTCGAGCTCTCATCCTCTATTTTCCATGACCTTCACTTTGCACCCCAAGTTCTGTGATCTACATTTCAACCATCAGTCTTGTCATGGGTGTCAAGATCCAAAGTATTCCATTCCTCTTGCATGCGAGTCTGACCAACCATTCCTCAACACTTTGTGTACTTTTGTATCGCGGACTCACAAACTCATACTTTTTTGTTTTCTCATTTTCACGAGCCCATCTAAGAAGTATCATTACTTATCCTTTTTTTCATCCATGGAGGATTTGTGGTTTTTCAGACTCATACATTCCCTCACCTTCTCATACTACCTCAATGTCCAACTCGTTGTCTACATATTACACTCTCTACCTCTGATACCCACATTTCTCCCCTTACCCCCCTTATCATTCAAATTTAACACTTAGAATATTTATGAGTTTGTCAGGTTCACGGGTTGGTGGAATCGCGGACTCATTCACCTCACCCTCTCACCTCCATGAACCCACCATGATTTTCTCGTTATTCCTCCTTTCTCATTCACATCCTTCTTCACTTAGCCATTTATTATGATTTTCATACATGTACCTTGAACCAATAAAAGCATTACACATGGCAGCATGAAATTAAGACAAACAAAAACTAATAAATGGATATGTGGCAGCATAAAAAGAGAGACATATGGCGTGATATTTTTGGATGACTAATCATGGTGACTAGGCATAAGGTGGACAATGACGCGATTCCAAAAAAATATTATTTTATTCGACAATTCTCCAAGGGTCGAATCATCCAAGCTCCATAATTTCTTCTCTTCTCGTGTGTCTTGCTAAGTGTATCAAAAACGTAGTAGTATATATCATGAAGAATATAATATCCCAATGCACGTGGGATAGACTTTTAAACCCAAAAGTCAAATTTTATGAAGGGAAGAACGAAATCCATCCAAGGGCCTACATTTGCCCATCAATTTTGATCGATGGTGGCTGAGTTTTGATCTTGTGGATGCCATAACTTGAGCTTCGGATGTCAAAATCGTGAAAAATTTATACCATTGGAAAATTATTTTGACGTAGAAGATGGTAGTATAGGTTTAAAGTGATGAAATTTGATACTTTTTCTCAGAAATTAAAATATCAGTCTACTACATTTTTTAATGAGCCTGCATGACAACTCAACTTCATGAGCTCATATCTTGAGATCTGAGCGACGGATTTGCGTAAAATTTATATCGTTGGAAATATAAGACGATGAAGATCACATAAGAAGTGATTTCCATGGATAAAAAAATTGATTATCATTCCCAAAAAATTAAAACACTGTCCTCCTATTTTAAATGGGAAATTAATTAAATTGTGAAAATAAAAGTTTATTTAAAAACTTTTATTAAAAAGGGAAAGAAACCCATTTTATATATGTTCATATTGATTATATAATTTCATTAATGAGTAATTAATGAGGCACTAATTAAATGAAATGTTTCAAGAATTAACTTGTACGGGAATTTCAAGGGAGGAAGAAAACCCTAACTACTCAAGTAGTTAGAAAATCTCTTCTTAAAAAGAGAAGAGAGGCTTCATCAAAGGGTCCAATAATCATTATTGTGAGAGGGTCAGGGAATAAGATCAGAGGAAGAAGAAGGTACAACCATCAATACACAATCAAACTTCTGATCAAAAGAAATAAAACTCCATCTTCTCTATTCTTTCTATTCTTCTACACCACTTCTCATAGTTTTATGCTTGAATATCATAGTTGGGCACAAGGCCGAGTTGTTAATTGTTGTTCTTGTATTCTTCTACAGAATTTTCTTGTATGATCATGGAGTATTTGCATCCACATACATGGCTGTCAAATATTTGGTAATGAAGAGCATTTCTCATAAATAAACTCACAAAGAATTGCTTTGGGGTTGATCCTGACTGTATCTTGTAACTTTGAGTTTTAAGTATGAGATATTTTAGGTTGACCTATCAATTTATATTTTATTAGTAATTGTAGTACTCTATTAAAATTCTTTGAGATGATCAAATCATTCTCTCCTATTTCTCATGAAGAATATATGGATCCGTTTATAAACTATTAAGGAGTGTGTGTGTGATGTTGATCACAATTTAATTATGATGTTGAAGCCCTCCTTCAATCTTTTCTTATTGTAAAAATACTTTTGTTGCACATAAATATCATATTGGGTTATTGAAGAACCATTTTTATATAAATCCAAGCAATAAATATTTGGGATTTGCTTCCTAGAACTCTTCATAATCTAAGATATTCAAAGATATATCTTTTAGTCAAAGAAGAGAACCACCTCTCTAAAAACATAGTCGGGGTAATGTCCTCATGAGGTTTTTGTTTCGGACCTAACAGATTCAAGCATCAACAATTAGTAGGTGGTGGTTCTATGGCCTTAAATGGTGAGGGTCTTCTAAAAAATGGTTTGTAGGATCTATATTTTGATGCACCTTCCTGCGCATTCCTATTAATGTCTATAATTTTGTTGGATATTTTCTTAACCATCCTTTGTAGAATTTCCAAATCTACATTGTCCTTTTCAATACTTTGTTCTTTTGGTTTACATGGTGGTTGTGTCAGAAAAAGTTCTCTCCTAGATGGTTGTTTTGTTTCCTTCTTTAACAATGAGATTTTTATATCTTTATAGCCTTTCATTTGAAATTCGATAATTTTGGCTTCCTCAAAATTCTGAGCCAGAGTGAGTTTAGCAGCCCTCTTAACGAACATAGAGATGGAGGTTGGTAATGCATTGGCACATACCTCAATCTGCAGTTCTTGGGCAGGTTTAGTGTCAGGTTGAAATTTGGTAAGGATGGTTGTGAATCTCTTATTAAAATCTTTGACTTTCTCTTTGGGGCCCATGGTGATAGCGAAAAGATTAACCATCAAGGCCCCTATAGTTGTCTCTTCAACAAATTTATCCAGAATTGTTTTCTAAAATTCCTTCCAACTATTAATGGATCTGTCTAAGAGATTGAAATACCATGTTGAATCTTAGTTCTCGAAGGTGTAAGGGAAAAATTTGCACACTACGTCTTCATGTTGGAAATTCATCAATCTTATTTCCAATATGAAATTCTTGATGTGGTCTTTGGGCAACCCAGAGGTTTCAAGATCAAATTTTGGGAGAAGTTTCTCTGGTTTCCTAGGCAAGTGGTGTAATCGCCTTGGTATGGCCAGGGCATCCCTAGCTAGACAAGGTTGTTTGTTTGCAGGTTGATCATTACCTTATAGGATTTATTCATTGTTGTTTTCCATATCATCTGACCCGTTATCTGAGTTTTATGAGCTAAAATCGACTTATTCAGATTCAGAACTCTCAGGATCAAAGTGTCTACTTGTTGGTGGGGTGACAAGAGGAGTTTCAAGAATAAAACTGAGAGGTTGGTTGATTTCAGTTAGGGAGAAATATACTATATCCTCAAGCATATGGACAATGGTGTGATCTAGGGTATCAAATATCGGCCTTGTAGTTTGTTTCCCATGGGGAAGAAACGAAGCTAATGTCAATGCTCTGATTTGATGAGAGTATGCTCTGGTGACCCTCCTAAGCATGTTGATTTCATTGTGGGGAATTGCGTAGGGAATTTATGGGTGAAGGTACAAACCATCTTCGACGTGTGGTGACTCACTGGTAGTAGAGGTACCTTCAATATTAGGGCTATGTTGAGAAGGAATATCCATGCATGTAGGTTGTTTTGAATCTATGGGCTATTTGAGATAAGTTATGTTAGAAAAAACGAGATCACAGAGCAATAAATAAAACAAATGCAGAAATAAAACACAGAAGATACACAATACAATAAAGACACAGATATGTGTGGTTCACCTAGTGTGGTCTACATCCACCAGATAAATTGTCAGGTACTTCATTTTTATTATCCAACAAAATGAAGGGATACAACCTACAACACACCCATTGTAACTTCATCTTGTTTCTCTCACAGTCTCCTCTCTCATAATACAATAATCACAATCATACACAACTGGAATACAATTCCCTCATAAAAGTGGGTTGCCTTCTAGGGCAAAAAAACCCTGAAAATAACTTTTACTGTCATATATGCAACCTTATAATGAACGGTCCAAATTGACTACAAAATTACAATATTTTACAAGGCAATGTTTCCCAATATTTTGCTTTGGGGGCGCTGCCCCTGAATCCCCCACTAGGAGGGGTTACAAAAATTGTCCTCGCCTCCCCTGGACCCCCCTGGTGATAGTTGTGGGGTGGAAATCCCCCCCACACCCCCCTGTTAGGGAATGGGGTCCAAGCACGGCTGAAACAAACCTCTGAATCAAGAAGATAATCAGGCTCCACAACCAACAATCTCCCACTTGGAGACTGATCACAAAAACTCCATTGTTGTTGTACATGTTGGACTATACTCCATCTTGGACCTGGAAAATTTCTCATCTTCACCTTCATGCTTCAAGACCAACTGAAACTGAGCAGGAACATAGTTTCTCCCTAGTTACTCCCTTTGTTAACATGTCTACAGGATTATGGCTAGTATGTATCTTTTCCAAATTCAAATTTCCATCTTCCAAGATGGATCATATGAAATGGTACCTGAGTTGTATATTATTATTCTTTGAATGGAAGGCCGAGTTATTTACAAGATGAATGTCACTCTCACTATCACAGTACAATTTTCTATTCTCCTACTTCTTTCCCAATTCCTCCATAAACCTCTGTAACCAAATCATTTCTTTACTAGACTTTGTAGAAGCAACATACTCTACTTTTGTTGTTTAAAGTTCAACAACTTTTTGTAGTTTTTAAATCCAACTGACTGTTGTTACACCTACATTAAAATTATACCCTATGGTTCTCCTCCTGCTATCTTTATCACCTACCATATTTGAATCAACATATCCCTGTAGAACAATTTTTGAACCTCCAAAACATAATGCATGATTAGAAGTACCTCTCAAATACCTAAGAATCCACTTTACTGCCTCCCAATGTTCTTTACCTGGATTGTTCATATACCTTCTCACAACTCCCACTGCATGTGCAATATATGTTCTTGTGCAAACCATCGCATACATCAAGTTGCCAATTGTTGATGAATAAGGGCCATAGACATGTATTTTATCTCCTTCTGTGTCTTGGGACACATTTCCGTATTCAATTTTAAATGGTTGGCCAAAGGTGTACTAACTAGTTTTTCATTTTTCATTATAAACCTCTCCAATACCTTCTCTATTTACTCACCCTGACACGATGTCAATTTGCAATTTTTCTTGTCTCTTGTTATTCTCATACCAAGGATTTTCTTTGCAACACCCAAATCCTTCATCGCAAATGAATTAGCTAATTTCTTCTTGAGCACATTTATATTGTGCATATTAGACCCTGCAACAACAATATCATCTACATACAATAGAAAGATAATACAACTTCCATTTTCTAGCCTTTTAATATAAACACAGTGATCAGAATGACATCTACTATAACCTTGTTCTGTCATAAACCTGACAAACTTCAAATACCACTGCCTTGGAGCTTTCTTTAGTCCATACAATATCTTCTACAACCTACATACCAAATTTTCCTTCCCTTTGAACTCATACCTCTATGGCTGTTGCATATAAATCTCTTCCTCCAAATCCCCATGCAGAAAATTTGTTTTTACATCTATCTGTTCAAGATGTAAATATTCTATTTCCACAAGACTTAAAATAGTCCTAATTGAAGTCATCTTAACAATAGGAGAAAATATTTCATCAAAATCTATACCTTTCTTTTGTGTAAACCCATTTACAACAATTCTAGCCTTGTATCGCTTTTTGTCTCCATCTTCATCCTTCAACTTGTAAGCCAATTTATTCTGTAGTGCTCTTTTTCCTGTAGACAACTGAACCAAGTCCCAAGTTTGGTTATTTACCAGGGAATCCATTTCCTCTTTCATGCCTTTCTCCCACTTCTTTTTAGTGTCTACCTACATTGCCTCTTCATAACATCCTGGTTCACCAGAATCAGTCAACAATAAATAATACAATGAAGGAGAGTATTGTTTAGGGGGTCTACTTAACCTGGTAGATATTCTAACAAAACTTGTAGGATTTTGAGGTACATGTTGCTCCTGTTGTTTTACTTTTTTATTTTCTGGTATCTTTGGAATTTCTTTTTTAGTGATCTCATCAAGCACTATGTATTTTGGTTTTTGTTTTTCTTTTTTGTTTCCCTACAACTGATCTTTGTACATGACCTTCTCATTGAATATGACATCTCTACTCCTAATCATTTTTTTATTTTCACAATCACATAATAGATGACCAAAATCATTAACACCATATCCAATAAAGGTACACTTTTTGGATTTTTCCTCAAGCTTTGTTCTATTTTCTTTATCAATATGGATAAATGCTTCACAATGGAAAGTATTAAAAAAAAATAGTTTGCCTTTTTACCTGTCCATTCCTCATCTGGAATTCCACCATCCAAAGATCTTGAAGGTACTTTATTTATTAAGTAAACATAATTATCTACAACATTTTCCCATAACTGTAAGGGAAACCCAACATGCAATCTCATACTCCTGGCATGCTCCATGATTGTCCTATTTATCCTTTCTATCACACCATTTTCTTGTGTTGTTCTTGGAACTATTTTCTCTCTATGAATCTCATGGTATGAACAATAATCATCAAACTCCTTGCTACAATATTCACCTACATTTTCTGATCGGAGACACTTCAACCTTTTTCATGTCTCGTTCTCAACCAAAGATTTCCATTTCTTAAAAGTGTCAAAAACATCATATTTTTGTCGAATGCAATAAAATCAAGTTTTTCTAGTTGCATCATCAATAAAATTAATATAATAATGATATCCAATAAGAGATAATACTTGAGCAAGTCCCCATACATATGTATGCACAATCTCTAACCTTTCACTCTTCTTTTCTTTTCCAACTCTGAGAAATCTGATTCTCTTTTGTTTTCCATAAACACAATGCTCACATAAATCCAAATCAATTTGTTTAAGATCTGGCAACAAATTCCTTTTGTGAAGTATCTACATCCCCTTCTCACTCATGTGTCCAATCCTATGATTCCAAATTGTTGTATCCACTCATGTAGAAGCTAAAGAGATATAAGAATTAGTATAACCAATATATAAATACAATGTACCTAGCTTCTCTCCTTTTGTTATCACCAGTGATCCTTTGGTGACCTTCCACGCCTTATCTGTAAATACAGATATACATCCTTCACTTGCCAACTTCCCAGTTGAAATTACATTTTCCCTTAGATATGGAACATGTCTTACCTCTTTCAACAACCATTGGTTTCCATTATTTTTCTTTATTTGTACCTTTCCCATTCCAACAATTTTGCATGGTGCATCATCACCCAAATGAACCTATCCAAAATCACCTTGAACATAATCTAGAAAAAATTTCCTATGGGGTGGGCATGAAATGAAGCCCCTGAATCTAATGCCCAAGACTCGGAAATATTATCTACTGAAATAATCAAAGAATCTTGTAACACATCACCTGTTACATTTGCTTCCTTGTTTTTCTCTTGATGTTGATCTCTTTGTTTCTTTAGAGTTCTACAGTCTTTCTTCAGATGTCATTTCTTCCCACAATTTCAACACTCTATCTTTTCAATTATGGATTTGTATCTTCCCTTCCTAGAATTCCCATGGTTCCCTAAGCCCTTTCCTCTATCCTTTTGTCTTCCCATATTCTCCATGTTTAACACATTACCTGATGTATCACCTATGTTTTTTTGTCTCATTTCCTCGCTAAGGATAACAACAACAACATCATCAAATTTTAGAGTGTTTGAACCAGAGACAGAGTTACTTATAGCCATGACAAAGCCATTCCAACTTTTTGGCAATAAGAAAAGGATTAGAAGAGCCCTAACCTCATCATTATAGTTCACTTTTACAGAACTTAGTTGATTAGTAACCATATTAAATTCATTTAAATGATCTGCAACAGATCCACCTTCTGACATCTTCATATTAAATAATCGCTTCATTATAAATACCTTATTGGACACCAAGGGTTTTTCATATTGTTTAGCTACTCCATCCATCAGTTCCTTCATTGTCTTTTATTTTGAAATATTGAAAGCCACCAACATTTCCAAGCTCAATCGTATCATTCCCAGTGCCTTTCTATCAAGAACCTCCCATTATTCATCCTTCATGGTCGTTGGCTTCTTTTTTATTTCGCCCAATGGTAGGAATAGATCCTTCTGATCTAAATAATCTTCCATCTACATATTCCATAACATATAGTTTTATCTGTTAAATTTCTCGACCCTAAACTTTCCATCTTCCGCCATTGCTCCCACTCGAACCGGGAACCCTATTTTCCTGCGAGTTCTCTTTCTCTCTGATAAGAGTTGTTATAAAAATAGGATCATGGAGAAATAAAATAAAAAAAATGTGGAAATAAAGAATTGAATATACACAATATAATAGAGACACAAATATATGTGGTTCACCCAGTGTGGGCTACGTCCACCAGAGAAATTGCCAAGTCCTTCCTTTTTATTATCTAGCAAAATGAAGGGATACAACCTACAACACACATATTGTAACTTACTCTTCTTTCTCTCACAGTTTCCTTTCTTAGAATACAATAATCACAATCATACACAACTGCAATACAATTCCCTCATAAAAGAGGGTTACCTTCTAGGGAAAAAAACCCTAAAAATAACTTCTACTGTCATATCTGCGAATTTATAATGAACGGTCCAGATTGACTACCCTAGACCCCCCTGGCGACAGTTGTGGGGTGGAAATCCCCCCCACACCCCTATGTTATGGAATAGGGTCCAATCACGACTGAAACAAACCTATGAATCAGGCAGATAATCAGGTTCCACAACCAACAAGTTCCTATTGAAAGAACTATTTTGACTAGCCATGCATTCATCAAGCCCTCCTTCTAGTGTCGATTTTATTGAGGGGTCTAAATTCCCTTTGACTCAGTAGCAAGAATGATTCCTAGATACGAGGCCCAATTAGACTCTTCCATATTTCAAGTAGATTGACTCTAAAGATTGATGATCCAATAAGTTTCTATAGGCTTTAGATTTGGTTAAGGGGGGATCTTCTCCCAACTAGAATTTTCTCCTTTTATTTATTAATTTATTTCTTGGGTATTCAATAACTAAATTCTGAAGAAGATTGGGCATAGGTTAAACTTTACCAACACCATGTAAACGATATCTCTCTTTAATCAATATTGATCAAGAAGTGAAGATCATCTAAGAATTGAAATGGAACACATACGAAAGAAACATATAACTACAAATAATTATGATTACTACATAACATAAGCAACTTTTAAAACACCATCGAATTTATTCCAACATCCACTTAGAAAACCATAATCATTCAAGATAGCTTAAAAAAAATTACAATCTCACTAAATAGCACACAACAGATAACTATATGCAGAAAAATCCACAAACTACATTAATCCACAAGCTTTGGAAAAAATTGTCTTCATCTCTATATGAGATTCAATATTAAACTTCAAAGTAGTTCTTCATCTAACAATGAGTATTTACACAAAAACTTTGACCTCTCAAAATGAGGTCAACATCCTTATTTACACGAAAATCCCATGCAAAAATAACAATAATGTTTACTTAACAAAAGAAAATAAAAGATAAAGTGGACTGCGTCCACTTGGAAGCTATCAGTGAACTCCATTCATATCAAAGGATTTTCCTTGTCATATTCATACCACTAGGAGCAAATATCCTCACACGTATACAGATACATGAAATGATGTTAATCCATCGAAATGTTAAGCTTATCCTTCATTTCCATCACCCGGTCTTTGAATAGGTCTATCCCAAAGCCTAGATGTTGTAGGACCCATGATACCCCTATCCATCCATCATTGAATGACTTAAACTTTCCATTTTCAAGTGTTACGATCTCCCAAACATCAGTCTCAAATTTTGCATTGAGCTCCTCAAACTACCAGACTATGGTAAGTAGGTTAACAAAGTCGTTGGGTATGCCAAAGTCTAGGAACTAAAGGTTCCTCATTTTATGATTTATGTTGTCCCAATTCTCGAGACATTCCTCCCATATTTCTCATATTGTATATTGTGGCTCTATTACCATTTTTTTCCAATATTCTACCATTATTTTGAACTTGTCCAAACTCTCATCTGCGGGCAACCTGATACCATGTTCCTCTTCTCCTCATCCTTTTTGTATCTCTCTGATGTATGCGATTTGATCCAACACCTGATGATCCTTCTCATACCACCTCATCATGTCCTTGTAAGATATGAGGCCTAGCAAGGTCTCTTCCCGATAGCCAATGATCTTGGTCATGAAGATTTCTCTTTCTGATTTGAATTGACCATAAATCTCCCTGAGCTCGAACTTTAGGAACCCGAATTCCAGGTTCATGTCATGATAATATTTTACTTGATGTTCGAGTATTGCCAACTCTTCCCTCATAGAATCCACCTTTCTCTCATCTTCTTTCGCTCTGTCGATGATAACATTGGATATATCCATTTTGGCTCCCAACAATTCACTTACTCTAGACTACTTAGCGTCCAACATGGTTTCCTCTGTGATGATCATCATAGTGCTATCCATAGTGATTCTTATTTTCTTATCGATCCTCCCAAATATTACTTGTCTTTTCCTATCGTAAGTGATTTCCTGGACATCATCCACTTCATATACAGGCTCGAGGATTGGATGATCTCCCCATGACAGGGCATTGCATAGAATTCCTGTTATGTGGAAATTTTCCATTATTGGCTCCTTGCCCCTGTCAATTCCTGCAACCTGGTTGCAAATGTTCTTCTCTCAGTCTTGTGTTTTTTAGGGATGCTTAGGTCCTCTTTATACTACTATCCCTATCTTAGTGTGTGAATCTTCAATTTGTTCAATGTTGAGGGTATTTTTTGTGACCTCCTCTGTTGTGGTTTATGTTGAAGGTGTTGTCCCTAGGGGTGAATCATGTGTTGGAGGTTTTGTCAAGGTATTCTCATATTTTTTTCTACATTCCATGTCTTTATGATCAACATATCCTTTGTTAGTGTCACTCTTGGATGGGTTCCCAACATCAGGGTCTCTTTGCTCTTCCTCATTACCTTGTGTCTCATTCTTTGCAATGGAAGTCCCATTGCCACTCTCACCTTTATCCC
>ML837936.1:29789-45003 GCA_009831015.1 Picea engelmannii | reverse complement strand
GGCCGAAAAATATATTTAGTTCGGCCGAAAGTTGGTTTTCCGAAATTTTGGAGACCAGATTGTCACGAAAGTGTAACCCACCTTCGTGATTCCACCCGTAAAGCAACTAGTATTAATACTACATGAATAAAAACAAGCTTAACCACTCAGGAAAATATTTCATGGAAATCAATAACTTCCATTTGAGAATACCCTTTTGCAACCATCCTTTCTTTGTACCTTTCAACTTTATCATCAACACCCTTTTTGAGTTTGTAGACCCATTTGCAACCAACAACTTTTCTGCCCTTTGGGAGTTCTACCAGGTCCCATGTTTTATTCTTCTCCAAGGCATCTATTTATTCTTCCATTACTATTTTCCATTTATCACTTTCAATAACATCCATCACTTCCTCATAACAACAAGGTTCCATGTTGTAGTCCCAAATAATAACGACATGCATTCAAGAAGAGAGCTACATTATAGGAGGAATATTAGAGACACACAACTCATGAATTATTATACAACTTTTATACTCGAGGGACCAATTAGTGAACAATATTTCTAGTGCCATCAAATTGTATTTTAAGATATTTTGTGTGTGTGTGTGTGTGTCGTCTGTTGTTTGATGTTATTTATTGAATTCTTTCAACCACTGCCAAAATTTGATGCTAATCATCAATGTTATATCTTTCGATGCTTTATTGCTCATCAAATTGGTTGCTATGTTGCTACTCAATCACGGATGTGCTTCTTTATGCTTTCTAGTCTTTGATAATGTATGGAGTCTACATGTCAAATTACATGAATGATGACTGAATGACTCTAATTTAAGTGCATGAATTCAAAGGACTCGACTAGGACCAGACTCTGTTAGTAAAATACAAAAACTTTTTCGGATTAACTTCATGTAGTTGACTAGGAATCAACTTATGTCAGTGAGGAACCGATCTTGTTATCTAAAGACCGACTTACATTACATGAGTGGAGGGGACCGTCTGCCTTTGAAGATGCATGTTTAACCCCCTCCTTTCTTTAAACTCCACTTGTAACTTGGATTTTACAAAGACTTGTGACAAGTTACAACATATTTTTCTTTTTTTCAACTTTGAATAACTTTATAATTGACTAATAAACTATTATCATTCATTTAATCACTTCTTTCATGTTTCTCTCCATACATTTTACATTGATACATTATTTTGATAAACTTGAAACTACTATAATATCACTTTAACAATAATTCCAACAATGGTATTTAATTACTCTGTATAAACCTGACTTGAAAGTATTCATCTAGAAGGACATAACTAAATCATTTTCTTGAGAAGTTTGGTAGCAAATATCATTTCTGACTACTCTATTTCTTTATTTGCAAAGAAGAGATGGTCTTTGGGCTCTAATATCTCATGAATATCCATCCACCTGACTTCTAGTCCATAATAGTTTGAACTTTGATGTCTTTATGAAGTGCACCATTGTTGTGCAAATGATGTAGACCTGATAACAAATGTTGCATGAAATAGTTTATTTCTCTTGGGCTGGATTTATTCTTTCTTACTTAGACGATAAGTATCATGATCCATATACTCAAAAACCAAGACAATGATTCTATGACATATTCAATATCATATCTCAGTTGCACATTAATAGGTGGAGCACCCATTTTTTGATTACTACAAGGGGCTTGTTGTAGTTGCTAATTTGGTCTCTTCTCCTTGCATAACATACTCTTCCATTTACATTATCGTTCAAAAAAAAAATCATCATGTGGTTTGGAGTTATGGCAATGCCATTTTCATAATTTAGGGTTCTAGTTGCATGATTTGTCCTTGTTCTCAATTATCAGTGTGGATATCATAGTGAAACCTTACAATATTCGTAGTATGGTGGTTTGATATTAAAATATGTCTTCATTAATAAAATTCTAATCGAACCAAACCATTGTCAGGTGTGCAAATTTTCATCTAAAATATAATCTTGTGGGGTGGTCTCCCTGCATCCTCATCTTGCATATCAAAATATTTGACAGTTCCTTTGTAGACAAGAAGGACGAAGATACCACAGAGAGCCAAGTTCTTCCTAGTCCAACAAAAATTATTCTCCATATTCTCTCTGGTTGTCACCCACTCTTCAATGTTTTTATTCTTTTTCACCTCCATTCCTCCTGCCATGGTAACGAGTCCTGAGATCAAACTATAGTGCCCTTTGGAAAATGCTTGATTATGTTTTCCCAAATTGCTAGAAATCCCAATGCTAATCTTTATTTCAGTTTTATATTTCTCTCTCTCAAAACCCAAACCTCTCGGGTGAGAGCTGAGTATCATGACCAACTACACTATAACAGATCTTCGTGACTCTCTTTCTGACAGTGATTTTTTTTTCATCGTACAATTTCAGATATACCAGTTGATCGTTCGATGATAAATGAGGGATATTGCTTCAAAAAATGTTATTCTTCTAACTTCAATCACAACAGACTTCTTCACCTCAATTCGACTTCAACAATTTTGTGATTGTTCTAAACTGAATGGTAGTTAAGGTTGTGATATGAGAGCTCCTTCCTAAGCACAAATGTCTTCTAGAATCAAGGGTTATATTGCCTCTATCTGCAACTTCTCTCTCATTCATTCATCTTTTCTTTGAACCTTTGTTTTTAATCACAATTGCAAAATTATTCTTAACATTTTTCTCTAAATTTACTTTAACCCCAAATATGTATGCTCTCATACAATGTTATTTTTCTAAACATCATAATATTACAACCTTTACATGCCCTTTCAACATATAACACTAAAGGAAGAGAAGATACTCTTTAGAACATTTGTTCGGGATAGATATTACACATTTCCAACTTTGACTAAATAATGAGGAGTTAGGGCAAGCCGATTAGTTTCAGTTTAAGAAAAAATATCATTTTATTTCCATAATCATATTCAATAATGAATCAACCCCATGATTATCACAAGACTCACTCAACATCATAAAACTAAACTCAATAACTTACAAGTGCTTGTATTTTATGTCTCTTGACGCATGATTCTTTGTTTCCACATGTTAGCAATCAATGGCTAGGTTTAGTTTGTTTAGGGGGTTTTTATAAAGTTGTTGGCAAGGAAGGAGAGGGACACTTAGTTTGTCAAAATTCTGAAAGTGAATGAAAACAATGACTAACCGGTAGAACTCTCTAGAGGATAAAGGCTAAATGAGGCAATGAATATGAGTTGTAAATTTATATTTAAGAAGAGTGCAAGAAGATGGAGAAAACAAGTAAATGCATCAGAGCATTACTGAAATGAATTCTGAATTAGTTAGGAAAAAAATTACATAGTTTAAATCGCTTAAGTGGAGAGCATCACAAGATGAATTCAGAGCTTTTAACTATCCAATTTAAACAGAAGAAAATGCAAATGGAATTAAAGAACAAAGGAAATACATACAATGAGAGGAGACAAAACTCATATCACCACCATTAGAATCTTTTCATAGAGACTTTAAAATATTTTGCATATGTATTCAATTCAACTCTAGAAAATTACAATTGAGTTCAGAACAACTAAGGAGGTGCCCTTGCACTTGTGCCAACATTAATACATTCAAAACTTCTATCATTTATACAATTTCGTGTTCCTTTCAATTAGAATAGCTGAACTGAAACATTTCAGCTTCTAAAACTGACTACAATAATTTCAACTGAAGATACATGAACCGATTTACAATAATTAATAAAAAAACGTTTCATAAACTAACAGTCGATTTCTCTCACTGCTCGACTTATGTCCTCACCATTTTGTCTTTTTTTGGTCTGTTGTCGAATCTGCCAATTTAATGACACTTGGGGGCTATTTGTTGGTTCCTAGGAAACTACATTTTGTCTTGCCCAGCCGCATGATCTCCTTCCACTACAAGTCAGAAGGGATGTTGTAGTCCATCATTTACTTGATCAATATCTCCAGGTCAATGCAAGAGGCATAAGTCATGGTTGGCAGTCTGATATTCATTGTCTTGAAATGATTCAAGATCTCAAAATCTGTGGTCAAACATTCTACGAGGGTGGCTCCTTTCAAGTTTTCCTCGAGGCTTTCAAATTTGGAGTGATCCATTATGCATTGGGTGAGATGAGAGTTTTACTCTTCCCGATCATACAATTTCCCTTTTCCATCCCAAAATGGTGGGAGGCATTTGACGAACAACTCTTCAAACAAATCCTTGAATTCCAGTATGCTCTACTCCATCTGCATGGCTTTGGTATGGACTGATTTAAGTAGATTATGCTTGGCAATGACCCTCCTAGCCCAAACAATCAATGTGGTCCTGTATTTGACCCCAATGGTCTAAAGTTCAACAGTGGGAATGGAATTCAGCAGGTTTATAGCATTTTGGGCCCACTCTGAGGGTTTCTTTTCCATTGTCTCTCCCACAACAGTGCATCTGCTTCTGGTTGTGATAGTCATGCTATCTTTGTCATTGATGATATTTAAGTATACCTTGAACTTGGAAAATTTAGAAACAATAGAATCCCATATGATATGTGTTGCTCACTGCAACAGTCCTTTGCCTTTCAGCCTTACCTTAAGCTTGTTTACTCTCTCATGCAAAGCTTGATTCTCTTTCTGAAACTGGGCCATATTCTCATCCTTTGTTTTCATTTCCTGTTGCATCTTTTCTATATCTACCTTTAGACCTTTGATCTCACCCACCTTCAGCCTAACTTGGGACATAGCCTGAACCAGTCCATCAGTGCTTGATCCATTTTTTGCAGTAGGAGGTATAAAAACAACCATGTCTGGTACTTCCGTTTGTCTGTGTGACCAATTTACCTTTTCTTTCTCCAGCTACAATACTTTGGCCTTGTAATTCAATGCTTCCTGTTGAAATGCCTATTTTTATTTTTCTAGAGCAACCAACTTTGTTGTTTGTGGATGTTCGGTAGCAGACAACTTTAGTTTTTTCTTCAATCTTTGAATCATCTTGTCTTTCTCTTCTAAGGAAGTTTTCACTCCCTGAGGGCCTTCAAATTCTAATCTCTTGACTTGAGTCTACCAAGCTCTGTTGAATGTTTTTTCTTGTCTTAATTGTCCCTCCAACTTAAGTGCATGAGTTGTCAACCTTGAAATATTCAAGCTCAGACCCAGGTAGTCTAAATACAGCATGTCATTGATGTTTCTGTGGAATTCCACCTTGTCTGGGGCACTGATGTTTTCAAAATGTAGCTTAACCTCAAACACTTTATCTTCATCTGCAACTGTTATGTTGAGTGTCTTCTTCTCTATATCCCTGACTGAGAACATATAATACTTATGCTGAGAAATATTTTCTACCTCAGGTATCAAATCTCTTATTTCACTCATGGTCAAACTTCTTTTCACAACATATTGCTTCGCTAAATCTTCTTTAGATTGGTAGACTTCTCAAGGTGCTTTATCAAAAATGTGTTTTTTACTACTGAAAGCTCTTGAGCTGCTTTTAATTTGGGGCATGATTATTTTACCATCTTCTTCCTTGTTGGTGTCACTTTCCATCGTGTCCATACTTACTTTCTCCTTAGGCTCTTCTTTGTCTAGCTCTACTATCTGTGGGGATTGTGTGATCTTTATCTTCTTGGGAGCAGTTTGTTGACTACTGGTGCCTAAGGCCTCTGAATTGCTTCTCTTGGTGTAGACAATTACTTTGGGAACTTGGAGTATCAGCTTATGAGAGGTCTGTTGTGTCTGAGTCTGTTGTAGGGTTGACCCCATTTGTTGTGTTTGAGAAGGCTGCAATATGGCTTCCATATCAACACAAGTTTCCAACATTTCCAATTTGTCAAAACCTTCAACATACTCATGTTCATAAGAGCCATGTCTGCTCATCAATATTATTTTAGATAATGTGGATCATATCTTCTCCCTTTTATCTTTGCAAATTCAAACTCCTTGAGTTTGACCTGGATCTGAGATAAGCAAGATCTATTCTTCACAACAAAGGGTCCTATAATGAAAGCAAATTTCAGGCTGGACACCTTGTGCATTTTTAGGAAATGTTCTGTCTCTGAGATGATTCTTTGACTGATGAACTCCAAGGAAAATACTCTGGGTATCATAAATATAGGGAGAAGGTAAGGGGCCTCTTGACAACCATATACCCAAATTACTGTAGAATGCATGAACAACATCCAATCTCCTACTCGATTTTATGGATTTGGCTACAAATAGCTTTTCATGTCCTCTGGGACTCTTGGTAGGCTGGTGTTGAAGAGAAGGCTATAAAATCTGGACATAATCTTATTTATGAAAATGAGCATTGTGATTCTTTTTCATTCAGTTGAGATGAATGTTGCTTCAGGTAACTCTCTCTTGTTTGTCTCCAGGAACATCTTCAGCAAGTATGTGTAATATCTGAAGTGTATCAGTGACACAATTCACTAGTTGTTTGTGTACATTATCAGCTATGAATTTATCAAAACTGATACTGACTGACTGACTAGACTCTGACTGGAAAAAAGCTAACAGAAAACCTAACATGACCTCAACTACATATTTGTCATTATCTAAACCTAAAATGTGACTAAGTGTGGAACAAGCCCACTGGATTTCAATAACCATGACATTTACATTCATTGGCAAGGACAGACTCTCAGAATAATTCTCAAGTTTGACAATTGTCTGCAAAAACAGGTTTTTGACCTCGGGGGGACATTCTTTGTAAACCGTAACTAGCTTTTCTTCCTCGAAGGGTTCAGACATTGTGGATGGGGAATCTAGTATGCCGAGGGCATATCGGAAAGACGGGTTGTCTACTCTACACATGACCTCAAACCCTAACTTATTTAAAATGACCTTCTCTTCCTGTGAGTATTGTTCTGCACACCAGCCTATGAATTCCGGGAAAGGGAATGTGACTTAGACTCCATAAGGGACTATGGAGGCTTGGATTGCTTCAAGAAAGGGTATATGTCTTCCTACATTATCAGATAAATTGGCTCTGGACACGGAGACAGGTGAGACGGTTATTTCGGTGTCGAACACTTCAGAGTATCTGTCAATTAGGGTTTCTTCGCTTGGCAGGGGATCACGATGATGAAAAATTCATGTGAATGATAAGAAGACGCATGAATTTGGTGCACTGTTGAGATTAGGTTTGAATGGAGCGGTCGCACCACTTTAACATTCAAATGATTTGAAAAAACATAAAACAATGACAAGGGTCCCCCCTTTATTTACGCTTTTCGATATCTGGGATGAGGAAAAGTGGTTTGGGGTAGACTTTTTTTCGCCCTGATATGCATCCGGTGGTGCCACGTGGTCCTGAGCCGAAACCACTGTATTTTTGTGGGCCCGCTTTCAAATAATTAACCTCTGCATTAGTTCTCCACTCGATATGGTCTATGACCATCAATCTATGGTGCCTGAGATCTGTGGCCTGCGAGGTCCCATCAAATTTGCACTTTCGCTAGACTTAGCCTCTCACTAAGTCCCAAAACTTGGATTCCATATAAAGAATTGTTATAGTGATAACATGGGCTCCAACTAGGGATGGTATCCTCCCTGCAAGGTAGCAAAGAATGGTAGACCGAGTGCCTACCCATTGGGTTGTGATCTATTACTGCAATATGAATCTATCAACCTTTAATCAAAAATTCAAAATCTATCAAGCATAACTTAGGGCCTTCCCCTCGGGCTTTAGCTATGCTGCTTTTATTTCAATTTCTTCATGCAAAAAATGAAAACGGTTATGTACAATGAATGGAAAAGGTGATGATTGTTTTAAACGATATAATGTTTGAGGAACTTGTCATTCACAGGCCCTCCTTTGATGATGTATCCATTACTTTCATGTATCATATAAGCATTGTTTCCATGGTATGCTACAATATTGAACGGTCCCAGCCATAAGTGGTCAAATTTCTCATGCTTTCCCTTATCTTCATTTCTAGCATCCTATCTTAATACCAAGTCTCTTGGTTTGAAGTCGTCTTCCTTGGTGTGCCTTTCAAAATCTTTTTTGATCTTGTCTTGGTGCAGCTAAGCATTGTAGAAGGCCTTTTCCATGGTTTGTTGAACATTGATTAGTTCATCCCTTCTTCTTTGAGTGGCATTTGTTTCTGCATCCTGTTCCTGTAACAACCTCATCACTGACAACCCCAATGTAGTAGGAAAAATGGCCTATGTTCCATAAACAATATGAAAAGGTGAGGTGTTGATAGATCTCTTTGGAGTGATTCTGTCATCCCATAGTGCATGGATGAGCTTTTTGTGCCAAGCCTTTTTGTTATCTTGCAACCACTTTTTTATAATTCTGGTCAAGATCTTGTTTGATGACTCAGCCAACCCATTTCCTTGAGGGTAATAAGAGGTGGAGTGGCCCAAAGTTATGTTTTAGTCATTGCAAAATTTCTCCATCTTTTTGGACTTAAACACTGTTGCATTATCCGTGATGATTTTGAGTGGACATTCGAACCTAGACAAAATATTGTCTTCCAAAAACTCATTGATAACAACATTTGTTGTCTTCCTCGTGGGAACTGCCTAAATCCACTTAGTGAAATAATATGTTGTTGTTAGAATCCACTTGTGTCAAGATGAGGATTGTGGATGTATTTCTCCTATAAAATCAAGGCCCCACTATCTGAAAGGTGCTTCAACAAAGATGGGTTTCAAAGCCAGAGGCTGTAATTTTCTTTTCCCATCAAAAATTTGACATTCATGACATCTTGAAACCTCTTTATAGACATCAAAAAAAATTCTAGGCCAATAGAACCCAACCCTCAAAATCTTGTGCACAGTGGTTTTCCAATAATGGTGCCCCCCACAGTCACCCTGATGGTCTTCTCTACTTCTTCTTCCAGCAAACAACTCAACAAAATTCCCCCTAGATCCTTCCAATATAGAGATTTATTTACTATACAAAACTTTGTTTCTTTCAACTTCAAGAATCTGGCCTTCATTTTACTCAATTCAGGAGGAGCCTGATTTTTCAACACGTAAATGATATTTGCATACCATGGGGAGTCAAGGAATCTTTGGGATATATGAGAAGATATCTCTTCCTCTGCACCTATTGACAAGTCAACCATGAAATTTATTCGTAAGAGTTCACAATTGTTCTGTGCCATCAGCTTCACAAGCCCCTGTCCTTTGATCAACTTGGTAGGTTTTATCTCAAGGTCGTATTCTAATAGCACATCTATCCATTTACCCCTTTTTCCTTTAGGATCAGGCTGAGTTAATATGTCTTTCACAGAACTATTGGGCACATAAGCAGTAGTGTGGGAATGCAAGATGTAAACTATGAATTCTTTCAAGGCCTTGACTAGTGCATATGCCTGCTTCTCCATGATATCATACTTCAAGGGGGCATCTCTCAATGTATTGTTGTAATAAGTTGTGGGCTTCTCAAAATTCTGCTCATCCTTCTGTAACAAAACACCAGCAATTGTGTGCTCTGAGGCAAAAGAGAACAATATGAATTCCTTTTCAAAATTAGGACTGGTCTGGAGCCTTAGTCCTCTATCTGCAACTTTCCTCTATGGACTACTAAATTATTATCCTTCATGTTTCTCTCCATACATATTACACTGAGATATTATTTTGATAAACTTGAAACTACTCTAAGATCACTTCAACAATAATTCCAACAATTGTATTTAATTACTCCGTATAAACTTGACTTGCGAAGTATTCTTCGAGAAGGACATAACTGAATCATTTTCATGAGAAGTTTGGAAGCAAATATCATTTCTGGCTGCTCTATTTCTTTATTCTCAAATAAGATATGGTCGTTGGGCTATGATATCTCATGAAGATCTATCCAACTAACTTCTGGTCCATAATAGTTTAAACCTCGATATCTTTATGAAGTGCACCATTGTTGTGCAAATAATGTAGACCAGATAACAATTTTTTCATGAAATAGTTTATTTCTCTTGGGATGAATTTATTCTTTCTTACTTAACCGATACATATCATGATCCATATACTCAAAAACTAATACAACGAGTCTAAGACATCTTCAATATCATATCTCAGTCGTTGCACACTAACATTTGGAGCACCCATGTTTTAATTACTAAGAGGAGCTTCTTGTAGCTGTTAATTTGGTCTCTTCTCCTTCCATAGCATTCTGACTCTTCCATTTCCATTATTGTTCAACAAACTTTTCATAATTCATTCTGTAGTTATGGAAATTCCATTGTCATAATTTAGGGTTTTGGTTGCATGAGTCGTCCTTATTCTCAGTCATCGGTTTGGATATCACGGTGAAACCCTTACAATGTGCCTAGTATGGTGGTATGATATTAAAATATGTCTTCATTAATAAAATTCTGATCAAACCAAAACCATTGTCGGGTGTGTGAATTTATGTCCAAAAAATGATCTTGCAGGGTGGTCTCCCTGCATCCTCATCTTGCATATGAAAATGTTTGACAGTTTCTTTGTAAACAAAAAGACTGAAGATACCACAGAGAGCCAAGTTCTTCTTAGTCCAAGAAAAATTCTTCTCTAGATTCTCTCTAGCTATCACCCACTCTTCAATGTTTTTATTCTTGTTCACCTCCATTCCGCTGCCATGGTTACGAGTCCTGGGATAAAACATTTGTTCGGAATAGATATTATACATTTCCAACTTTGACTAAATAATGAGGAGTTAGGGCAGGCCGATTAGTTTCAGTTTAAGAAAAAATATCATTTTATTGCCATAAGCATATTAAATAATGAATCAACCCCATGATTATCGCTAGACTCACTCAACATCATAAAACAAAACTCAATAACTTACAAGCGCTTGTCTTTTCTGTCTCTTTACGCGGGCTTCTTTGTTTCCACGATCATCACGCACTCAAGTATAACAACATATTATGAGGGTTCTTCTACAAGCATATTCATCTTTAACAACAATTCACCAAAGCGATATCACCATATTATTTCATTGAGAATATTCGACATCCACGAGAATCTATCAAATAATTCCATCCAATATCAAAGTCTTCCTTCAAGTCATGCGGAAACTAAACCAAAGTGTTGTAATCCAAAGAATAACAACATGCATTCAAGAAGACAACTACATTATAGGATGAATATTATGACACACACATGTACTCGAGAAGAGAGATGTGGGAAGGATATCCATTAGCCTTTGTATTCCATATTCATGAGAATGTATTCAATAGATATATATGGTTGGAGTGGTTGTACCTGCTTCAACTAATCTTTTGTCGGGTTACATTTATCTTTTATATGCATTTACATATTTTATTACATGTATCTAAACATTATTATGCTAGTGTATAATGTATGATGACTTATTACAACATCTTAAAAGGTCTCCCGACATTGCCCATCATTAAAAATCAAAGCAATAGATGATATATAATTTGCATACCTCTTAGGAGGTGTTGGTCATGAGATTTATTCCAGGCTCACATAACAATGTTAGGAATCCAAAATAATGATATTTGATTTCAAAGTGTCTTTCTACCTTCAACTTAGAATGAGACTTCAATATTTTTATAATTTGAAACACAGAGGCAATATCTCTTCCCTTCAGCATTTTATGAATAATCAAGAGATGGAAATAAGAATTATAGTAAACAAAATTGACAAACAAAGCAAGGTATTTATTTTCAATAGTATAAATATGAAATGTGTGTCTAAAATATGAAATAAAATGAGAACAATTATAAATATATAGGTCTTGTTCCACTCACATCCAAATAGAGGAAAATCTATAACTAAATAGATTTCTAATTAAGTGAATTGTAGTAGATGTATTACTAAATTGCATTTGTTCATTTCTTAAACACGATAGAGTGAAGAAAGTGAATAATGATAATGAAAGTAGTAACACACATAAAACAAATTACTCAAAGGAAAGAGAAGTATAATCTTTGTCTTTATGTAGAAATTTATCTTAAAAAGTATATATTTACAACTGGAGAAAAATCCCTTTTCATATCTCAAATATATTTATTTATACAATTATGTCTTAACCAAAATCAATTAGACTTCCACGCTTCTAGATCCTAAAATAGAATAAAATCATGTACATACTAGATTAACATTAAACTGAATGTTACAAAATAAAATATTTGAACATATGTCATGCTTCTGGAAACATCATCGCTTGTTGGCTTCTTGAAGGCTTATCTCTTCTTTATTTTCTCGTGGATGCAACTTCTTTCTGTTGATCCTTGTATTGAGTGTGTATATTCAATAATGCTACTACAAACTTAGGGGGCTCAGTATTAACATTTAACTCAAATTTAAAATCCTTTCTATGTACCAATGATAAATTCTTTTGAACTATGACCACAACTTACTGAGTACTTTGACACTGTAAATTGTGCTTGACCACGAAATAATTTAAACTCTGCAAGTCGACTCGATTCATCTGTTGGATGTCATCTTTATATGTTTCTCTGCTTTTCTTCAAATCTTCTCTTTTCTCATTAACATTGAGAGTCTCAATCATTGAATGAACTATTGGCAGGGCTTGCAGTTTGCAGAGGGCAGTTTACACAGTAGGGCAGTTTGCACAGGGCTTGGTTTTGTCGTTAATGTCAAACTTTAAAATGACAAAGGGGGAGTTTGTTGGTTAGTTTGCACAGGCACCATGGATCAATTTTCATAGGCACAGTGGTTCCTAATTTGGAGATCACCATGTCTCTCGACATACCAAAATGCGAAACTGTTGGCATATTTATTACGGGCAAACAGAAGGCAGAGTATTTGTTTGTCATTGATGGAAATCTCAGCCCGACGATGACGAACAAGAGAAAGTGGCAAGACCAGCAGTGCAACGATGATCACATGGCAAGATTAGAAGCGTAAACTCCAGAAGTCAAGGAAGCAACTCACGACAGAAAATCGTGAAATGCAAAACCACGACTTAATCTCCATTTCGGAGTTTCGGATACCGGGAGTTGGAGATGTCAAGGACACTCACGACAAGAATGATGAAATTGCGAAATGCAAAACCACGACTTAATCTCCATTTCGGTGTTTCAGATACCGAGATTTGGAGGTGTCAAGGACACTCATGACAAGAATGATGAAATCGCAAAATGCGAAAGATCAGAGCATGTCAAAGACTCCATTTCGGAGTTTTGCAGACCGGGAAATCAAAGATCAAAGGAACTTTAATCTTTGAAGTAGCGAACCTCGAAATTCCGAAACAGACACATCAACAAACCACGTCGGCAAACCACGTCAGCTAAGGACACGTGGCACAATCAGGCAATGACAAGTGTCAAGATGATTCAACATTTCAGGCACATGTAAGTCACGAATCAGAGTGACACGTGGCAGTTATTCGGCATGTGTCAACCACATGTGACATCAGCAGGTTTACGTCACATCGGAACTTTCTATTTCGGGGCTTTACATAGCAAGCAGAAACTCCACCATCATGAAGTCTCGAACTCCGAAATGCCGAAAGGGACTATTGTGAGTCTTGAAAACCTGAAAGGTAAAACTCTGAAATCTAGTCAAGCGTCCATCTCAGTGGGTTATGTGAACCATCCGATCACTTCGAATATTTTGTGATCATAAATTTTATAATGTTGGAGTCACGATGACTCGAAGGGAAAAATGTTGAAATCCTGTCAGTCGTTCGATTAAGAAAAGAAGGGATCATATTATGAAGTTTTGTGGACCGTTGATCTGGCTCCATTTTGGGGATTGTGACTTGGAGTGTCGAGACTCCTCACCACAGGAATGCCGAAATGTCGAAATACTGAAATGTGAAATGGAGAAATCAACTCGAGACCTTGTGCTTGTAATCCAACAGTGTTGGATACTTGGAAATCTTATCGAAGGGCTATTGTTGCTCTTCACGATTAATTGTTCAGTTACGATTCAGTTAGCAGAACCGAATCATGGTTCTTGGATGATTGGCATTTTAGTTGTTGAAGCGTTGTTCTAGGGATTTGAGGGGTAACCGAAGGGGTTGTAGAAGATAAAAAGAAACACGCAGTGACTGTGTGGCATTGGTGCATATGGAATTAATGGTACAACTATAGCTCTAAGTTAAAATTCATTTATGTAAATGAATATAACACTGAAATAAAATCATAGAGGGACAGTGAGAAGAAATGATGAAGATATAGCAGAGATCAAGGGGAGAAGAATGGATTTTGATATGATTATATAAACATAGAGGACTTGAATGATGAATCATTTTCAAGAGAAGATAAAGAGTTGGTTTGCAGGTTCTTAGTGACAGAGAAGGATTCCAGGGTGGTAGGGAGGAGCAAGGGGAGACTGTAAAAGTCTCATGTACAAGTTGGTGCTTGTACATCTGAGAGTTGTAGCTTCCATTCAGTAGGTGTTGAAGAAACAGAGGTAGCAACCTCATCTGGGTTGTAGCTCAGATAAAATAAGAATGCAAAGAGGAGTTGGAGCTTGCCTTTCATTCATAAGAAGAAAAGGTTTTTTCCCTTTTGGGTTTCCTCATGAAAAATCACTGTGTCACTGTTTCATTTATGTGATTGTATATTTATTGGTTAAATGTATTACTGCAAGTTAAATGTTAAAGGCATGATTTATTGATTAATAAGTAATCTTCTTATAAAATGAAAGAAATTTTATACAACTGATTCACCCCCCCCCCCTCCTCTCAGTTGACTTATCCTGTACAACAATTGGTATTAGAGTAGGTTACTTCAAGATATCAGTTTAACCACTGGAATTTTTTGATCATTCATAATGGATAAGAAGTCAGAATTTACAAAACATGGATTGCCTTTGTTTGATGGTCATAATTATGCTTTTTGGAGTATTAGGATGAAGTTGTTTTTACAAACTCAAGGAGTAGATATCTGGCAGGTTGTACTAAATGAATATAAAGTCCTAGCAACCATTCCAATAGATATTATAGATAAGAGACTCTATGAGAGTAATTCCAAAGCTATGTATGCAATACTAGGAGGTCTAGCAGGGTCAGAATTTGTTAAAGTTATGTATTGTGCATCATCCAAAGAAATATGGGATAAATTGAAAAATGTATATGAAGGAGACACTAAGGTAAAGAGTGCTAAGCTACAATCATATAGAAGTCAATTTGAAAGCCTAAAAATGGAAGAATCTGAAGATATAACTACCAACTTTCTTCATATTGATGAAGTTGTTAATACCATGAGAGGTCTAGGAGAAACAATTAATAATAATATTATTGTGCAAAAGGTACTTAGATCACTTCCTGCAAGATTTGATTCAAAAATATCTGCATTAGAAGAAAGAACATATCTTGATACTT
>ML837936.1:0-26723 GCA_009831015.1 Picea engelmannii | reverse complement strand
GTTGAAAGTATGCAGAAAGAGTTTGAGATGTCCATGCTAGGAGAAATGAAATTTTTCTTAGGCTTGCAAATTACTCAATCTGATAAAGGTATTTCCATTTCTCAAACCAAGTATATCAATGAAATGCTTAAGAAATTTCAAATAGAAAATTCTCAACCAGTTGGCACTCCCATGGTTACTGGTTGTAAATTAAGTAAGTTTGAGGATACTAAAGATGTTGATCAGACATTATACAGATCTATGATTGGTAGTCTTCTTTATTCTATAGCTACAAGACCTGATATTATGCATGCAGTTTGTCAAGTTGGCAGGTTTCAGGCTTCACCAAAAAAATTTCATCTACTTGTAGTCAAAAGAATTTTCAGATATCTTAAGGGGAAAACAGAGTATGGTTTATGGTATCTTACAGGTAATCAGCTTGATTTATATGCTTTCACTGATGTTGATTAGGCAGGTTGTGTTGATGACAGAAAGAGTACTAGTGGAGCGGCATTTTTTCTTGGAGGATGTCTTGTAAGTTGGTCAAGTAAAAAACAATCAGCGGTGTCTCTGTCTACTGCTAAAGCAGAATACATTGCAGCTGCAACTTGCTGCACTCAGGTTCTATGGATGAAACAGATGCTGGAAGATATACATATTCATTATAATGAACCTATACCTATCTTCTGTGATAATACCATTGCAATTAGTATTTCTAAAAATCCTGTTATGCATTCCAAAACAAAGCACATTCCCATTAAATTTCATTTTCTAAGAGAGCAGGTTATGTCTAAAGTTATTAAAGTGGAATATGTTGGCACAAAGGATCAGATAGTAGATGTATTTGCTAAACCTTTATCTAAAATGAAATTTGAAAGTCTCGGGGATTAGATGGGGGTTTACCCTCTGTAATTTCATTTCATTCTCAAATATTGCACGGGCTTCATTATAAAAATAAGACTGCACAGGTTTATTAACTATTATTGATAGGGGGAGTTGCTGCTGAAATGATACATCTTTGCAAGTGATTGTCTTTGCTCAGGCGAAGTATGGTTGATTCCTTTGCCATAGATGTCAAAAGGGGGAGAAGAGATTTAATGTTTTCCATCAATGCCAAAGGGGGAGTTTGTTGGCAGGGCTTGTAGTTTTCACAGGGCAGTTTACACAGTAAGGCAGTTTGCACAGTTTGCACAGGGCTTGGTTTTTTCATTAATGTCAAACTTTAAAATGCCAAAGGGGGAGTTTGTTGGTCAGTTTGCACAGGCACCGTGGATCAATTTTCACAGGCACGGTGGTTCCTAATTTGGAGATTAGCATGTCTCTCGACATACCGAAACGAGAAATTGTTGTCATATTTATTACGGGCAGACAAAAGGTAGAGTATTTGTTTTTCATTGATGGCAAGCTCAGTCCGACGATGACAAACAAGAGAAGTGGAAAGACCAGCAGTGCAACAATGATCGCATGGCAAGATCGGAAGCGTAAACTCTAGGAGTCAAGGAAGCAACTCACGACAGAAAATCGTGAAATGTGAAACCACGACTTAATCTCCATTTCGGAGTTTCGAATACCAGGAGTTGGAGGTGTCAAGGACACTCACGACAAGAATGATGAAATCACGAAATATGAAACCACAACTTAATTTCCATTTCGGAGTTTCAGATACCGAGAGTTGGAGGTGTCAAGGACTCTCATGACAAGAATGATGAAATCGAGAAATGTGAAAGATCAGAGCATGTCAAAGACTCCATTTGGAAGTTTCGAAGATCGGGAAATCAAATATCAAAGAAACTTTAACCTTTGAAGTATTGAACCTCAAAATCCTGAAATAGACACATCAACAAACCACGTCAGCTAAGGACACGTGGCACAATCAGGCAATGACAAGTGTCAAGCTGATTCAACATTTCAGGCACATGTAAGTCACGAATCAGAGTGACACGTGGAAGCTATTCGACACGCGTCAATCCACGTGTGATGTCAGCAGGTTTACGTCACATCGAAACTTCTATTTCGGGGTTTTACATAGCAAGCAGAAACTCCACCATCACGAAGTCTCGAACTCTGAAATGTCGAAAGGGACTATTGTGAGTCTCGAAAACACGAAAGGCAAAACTCTGAAATCCTGTCAAACGTCCAACTCAGTGGGTTATGTGAACCGTTCGATCACTTCAGAGATTTTGTGATCATGAATTTTATAATGTTGGAGTCATGATGACTCGAAGGGAAAAACGTTGAAATCCCATCAGTCGTTCGATTAAGAAAAGAAGGGATCTAATTATGAATTTTTGTGGACCGTTGATCTGGCTCCATTTCGGGGATTGCGACTTGGAGTGTTGAGACTCCTCACCACAGGAATGCCGAAATGCCGAAATACAAAAATGCGAAATGGCGAAATCAACGCGAGACCATGTGCTTGTAATCCAACGGTGTTGGATACTTGGAAATCTGATCGAAGGGCTATTGTTGCTCTTCATGATTAATTGTTCAGTTACGATTCAGTTAGCAGAACCGAATCATGGTTCTTGGACGGTTGGCATTTTAGTTGTTGAAGCGTTGTTCTAGGGATTTGAGGGGTAACCGAAGGGGTTGTAGAAGATAAAAAGAAACATGCAGTGACTATGTGGCGTTGGTGCGTATGGAATTAATGGTACAGTCGTAGCTCTAAGGTAAAATTCATTTATGTAAATGAATATAAAACCGAAATAAAATCATAGAGGGACAGTGAGAAGAAATGATGAAGATATAGCAGAGATCAAGGGGAGAAGAAGGGATTTTGATATGATTATATAAACAGAGAGGACTTGAATGATGAATCATTTTCTAGAGAAGATAAAGAGTTGTTTTTCAGGTTCTTAGTGATAGAGAAGGATTCCAGGGTGGTAGGGAGGAGCAAGGGGAGACTGTAAAAGTCTCTTGTACAAGTTGGTGCTTGTACATCTGAGAGTTGTAGCTTCCATTCAGTAGCTACTGAAGAAACAGAGGTAGCAGCCTCATCTAGGTTGTAACTCAGATAAAATAAGAATGTAAAGAGGATTTGGAGCTTGCCTTTCATTCATAAGAAGAAGAGGTTTTTTCCCTTTTGTGTTTCCTCATGAAAAATCACTGTGTCACTGTTTCATTTATTTGATTGTATATTTATTGGTTAAATGTATTACTGCAAGTTAAATGTTAAAGGCATGATTTATTGATTAATAAGTAATCTTCTTATAAAATGAAATAATTTTTATACAACTGATTCACCCCCCGCCTCTCAGTTGACTTATCTTGTACAACATGAACATCACCAAGCTCAATCTCATCCATTTCTACATCTACATCTAATAGATAATTTAAACAAGCTTCTTTGGCTTCTCAAGCCAATATTTTACTCTCTTCCAGGTTATTTTCCCAAGTGTTTATTGCCATTTCACCCTTCAATTGTTCAAACTCTAAGAGCTGAGCAATTCCTGGTACATTTAAACTTTGATTCCACATCATCAATTCATAAAACTTGGATCTTGTATTGACCAACTCTTTTTCTTTATCAACAATGATTTGTAATGAATCATTGATCATAAGATATTGTTTTTGAATAATTTCCAAGCTTTCATATAAATTTTCTTGGGATGACTGTAATCCTTCATTAACTTCCCGGGCATGTTTCTTAAAAGAAGAAACATAAAAAATTTCATTTTGAACCTTTTTGACTTGAGCTTTTAAATGGATAAGTAATGCATCCTTTTGGGAAAGAGTATTCTTCAACATTTTTTGATATTGAAGACTTGTTCTTAATTTCTCTTCTAGATTTTTAATCTATTTTTCATAACCTTTTCAGACATGAGCTAATTCAGAACTCACTCATTCCTTAATAATTGCCTTTGTTTGTTTCAAATCATTGTGCAACTGCTCAATTAAAAGATTTTTCTGATCAATCTTTTCTCTTAAATTGTTTGTTGACCACAAATTTGTTGTTACAAAGGCTGTCAAAGAATCTGCTACCTGTTTTGCAAATTCAGGGCCACTCTGTCCCTGACCATCAAATATCATCCTCTTCCTTTTTGTGATTACACCTCCTTTATTCTGAATCTCTCTTTGCATAATATATTTCCTTTTCTTATTGAAGAAGAAGTTTGATGAAGGTATTTCTTTTGGCTCAACAGGTGTCGGATCTTCAACATTTACTACCTTTGTGCCATGTATCTCAAAACTTGATGCAAGAGGAGTTAAGGATGGAATGGGATATGTAAGTGGAATAGATTACCCTTGACTAGAAATATCTTTTAAGATAGTCTTAGTTTGGAATAATTTGAGGGAAAATATGTCCATGATTCATAAATGCTTCAAACATTGCCAATCTTTCTTGCAAGGTCTTATTTTGTAGAGTTTGGTCCCTCTTTGTTATATCTTTTGATAATGTTTATAGTGTTTTATCAGCTTCCTTGGTTTTGACCTCGGTAAAATAATATTGCTTAGGGTTAGAAGATGATAGCACCTCTGAAACTTGATTACCATTACGGGTAAAACTTTTCTCTACTTGTAAAATCTTTGGTAGACAACTTCTTCCGTGATTTTGAAAATTGACAAAATATGATTGTTGTTTGTTTGAGAGAGTTTTAATTATATATAGAAATTCATCATATGAATTCGCTCCTTTGAAAATATCATCAAATGGTGAATCTTCATGAAAGTCATTTTTCATGCTGAATTGAGCCAAATGATTTTCAACCACCTTATGTTGATCATGCCTTTTGAATTCAATGGAGGACAATGTAATATTTTCCAAGGCTGAAGCTTCAACCTTAGCATGTCCAAAATCTAACAATGAATATTGACCAACTTGTATGGGATAAGTTGGCCACACCCTCTTCTGTGATACCTTTAATTCTTTGGTTATGCCTGCAGAACCTGTCTGGTATGCCACTTCCCTGCAAATGAGTCTACCAGGAAACATTTTTGGTAAAGCATGAGGAGATGTGAAACATCCATAAACTATGATATAGGAAAATCTCTCCTTGATATACTATTCTACAATTGCACCTAAATTTCCTATAATCTGCTCATATATCCTAGGAGGAGGGTTACCATATATAACTTCGTGAATTGGGATAATAACATTATGGAAAAATTCATAAAAAATGGTCTTTTTCATTTTCCTTCCACAACTTATTATGATAGATGTGTATTGGCTCATAAGATTTTGGAGTCCAACTCCAATTCATCAATGGGAAACGGGTTTTGTAACATATAGAATCCATAATATGTGTTGACATATAAAAGGGATTCGGTTCACATTTAGACTTCTGAATTGTGTAAATACCTATTTGTTTGACCAAATTATCAGAAAATAACTTTCCCTAATTAAAAGTGAAACCCTCTACAACTTCATGAATAATTGGGACCCAATCCACTGTGAAATGTGTAGGGTTTTTCTTTCCATACAATCTACAGAGCAACATAGCTATGTACATAATATGTGCATCACAAGAAGTTGTGTAGTATATACCATGGCTATCTGCTTTGAATTTATTTCCATTTCCCCATGAAGTTTTAATTGTATCATGGACATTTCTGTCATAATCTACACATTCTTCTTTCTCAAACTTCTTCACAAATTCTGCATTGTAAACATATTTGGGAGTATTGGTCAATTTATACATTACTTGGAAATATTTAGGTGGAAAAGAGTCGATAATAGTTCTTTGGTGACTGTAGATGGTCCTGGTTAGTACATCAACATGCTCCAAAGCCCAACATATCATGTCTATGTAGGGAAATAACTTTGGTCGTGTTGCAACCTTATACAGTTCTGACTTAGTGACCTCCTTGATATTTTTTATATTTAAAACATCTTCCTTCTCGCTTCCATCATCAGAATCGATGGATTTCTCTTCCTAAAGAATTTCATAAATCTTTGCCCAGTATTTGATGCTAACTGGTAAAAGAGAAGTAGTATCTGAATTTGGGTTCAGCTCCTTTGTAGATTGGTCTTGGACCTATTTTTTGCTCCCCTGTGAGGCGCCATGAATTCTTGTCAACAATATTTTCTCCTGTAGGAAAAATAACAATTGTAAGTGTGAATACAAAGATGGAATAGAATTCAAATATTTTATCAAATCGCAATTAAAAACGTCATTAACTCTACATTTAATACTTCTCATTTGAACGATAGGGTCATAATGCTAAAAAGATGGTAAATTTATTACTTGATGACGACAAATGTTACACAGATATATTACCCTAATCATGTTTAATTATCATTAAAAATATTGTTTAGGGATAATAAGTACTCTGACACTTCTAGAATTTAGGGATTTTCAATAGGGAATTTTAAACATATCCCAAAGGCTAGAGTGCTTAAATTGATTACTTACCCTTAATCGAGCTTTATTAATCATTACTTAACCTTTAATCTTCGACACTTCGTCAATTTGGAAATTCAACACTTTTGCAATTTGACACTTCTGGGACCTATTAACAATATGATATCTTGGAGAACGATATCTCAGAGTGACGTGGTAGGATGATGTCACATATGATGACATGTCATAAGAAAATGGGTGACACGTGTCATCCTGAAACGTGCAAATTGCATGTCCAAAAATGCCAAAAATAAGTGCGACATGTATCCTCATGGAAAGAGTACCAGGTGGCATAAGACACATTAGCTAATTATTTTCCCTTATGAATGCAATCTTTCAGAACTTCGGGGATCTAGATCTTCATGACTTCAGGATAAAAAGGCTCAATAAATGTTGATTTTTAAATCCTGAATCGCGAAGTCTCAAAGTTGAAATATAATAATATTAAAAATTTTAAGGTAAATATATAACGTTGGATTGATTTCGGGCTTTGCGTATTCGGGATAACTCGAAACAACATTTTCAAATAACGCCAAAGGATGAAGTCTTGAAGTGGAACCACAAACAAGAACACTACATGAATTAAACATTGCACAACTTTGTATCCCCGAAATCTTGTGAATCATTGATGTTGATATGCATCAATATTGATATTTTAGGATTGATCTACCCTGTCGAAACACAACAACAAATTATTATTAGTTTATAAATTAGTAATTTTAAAGCAAAATTTTATTGAAACGACAAAAAATGAGGAACATTTTAAGAAAGAATTCAACAATTTGAATCTTTACTTCATATTTTGATTTATGTTCTAATATAGGCTTCAACTAGGGATGGCAATTCCTTGTGAAGCACCAAAGAACTATATACGAAGTGCCTTTATTGGGTAAATGGAGTCATTATTTTGCTAACTTTGAAATACGTTATGAAAGATTTGAAACACACTTTCACTTACTTCGAAAAAATAAATCTCTTATCAGAATCATTAGAACTATAAGAATTGTTGACGCTTGAATATGTTAGGACTAAAACGAAAACCTCATGGGGATATAAGTCTCCCTGCATTTTTATAGAGGTGGTACTCCTCTTTGTTTCAAGATTTTCTTTGAATTACAGATTTTCAAAATAAGATAGGACTTTGAGAAATCCCGCCGTGAAATTCAAAGAAATATAAAGATTGCAGTAAAATAGAAAGTTTTGTTTTTAAAGAGAGTTCCTAAGAGATGACCAAGAACCTCACACATCACATATTTAAAAACGATAAGCAAAATTTCCTCACATCCATCATAGTTAAATTAAATATTTATGATCACATAAAATAAAAGAAAATGGTCTACACACATAAGAGAACTTTAATGGAGTAGACACATGTGGAGCTCAAATAAAGAAAATTATAGATCAATTTAAAATATTTCATACTCAAAACGCAGAGTTATAAAATGCAGTCAAAACTGATCCTGAAATAGTTCTATTGGGATTTCTGAGAAATATGAAGTATGTTACAAAGCTTTGAAATTTAAATGTGTTAGTCCTTAGGACTGGGATTGGGGCTCCCGCGGACCATAAATAAAATATAAACAATAAGTAATTTATGGAAATAATATGGTGGGCGATAACAGAGTAGAAAGACCTGGAAAGAAGACAAGAATAAGTTATCATATTTCGGTTAAACCTTTCTAGTCAAAGAAGCAGAGTAATTGGATGAAAAAATGTTAAAGAAAGAAAGATGTGAGCAACATAAACTTACTATGATGGTCTCTCTCTCGTTCACTTTCTTCTTGTTGTCCTTTTATTTTCCTCATTGACAGTTATAGGAATTGTCTCAACTATTGTTTCTTGTCCTTCTTTAGTTAATTTATCAATTGCCTCTTTAAACCAATCTTCAATGTAGTTTTTCATCGACGCGACATTTATTTCATGCCTGATTTTGATATTGAATAATTCTCCTTCCAAGTCTCTTAAGTCATGAGAAATTTCATGTATTGCCTCCTCAATATATTTGTTTTTCACAGAATAATCAACCAGCCAATTATCTATCTCTTCTTCATTATATTCACTTATGCCATACAATTTTTCAGCCGATAACCCTTTTAATATCTCAACTTGTTCATCAACTTGTTGCTTTGTCATAAACATTGAATTGAGAATTAACTTAGGGTCTTGTACCTCATCAATGACTCCTACCAGATCTATCTTTGTGAGTCTTTTGAACAATTCTTCTCTTTTTAATATGGTTTCGCTGCATGCTTGGACAATGCTATTCAAATTCTTGATCTTTCCTTTCCAACAAACATTCAACTGTTTGATTCGACTTGGAGAATGTAGATCATGTTTTCTTCATTTCAATTCTATCATGTTTGAGACTTTTATACCAAATGGCAAGATAGCATCAACGTAGAAACCTTCTTCATTCTTTAAATCAGCTTGCAGATACTCATGAAAATCATGTGCCCTTGAGCCAAAAGAAACAATATTTTTTTATACCTCCCATGCTTCTGCTATCAGTGGCATTCTATTTTTAATGTTTTTCTCTACACAACTTCATATTGTTGTGAGTAAACTAGAAGATCCCTTTAACTTAATAGCGGGTGTAGTTGGTTTAACCATTGAAAAAGGACTTTCCAAGATTGGAAGAGGCATTAAGGCATTTTCCAATTCTCTGATCCTTTCTTTTAACTTATCATTTTTAGCTTCCAAACCACCAATAGAATCGTCAAGAGCATCCCTGATTTCCCTATGGATTTTGGAAATTTGGGACGGTCGCGTGTCCTTCAAATTGACCTCTAAGCAAGACTTTCCCTTTTTATTCTTCTAGTCACTTTTTTCTACAATCAGCGTTTTAGACTCTTTATCAAAAACAACACTTTGAAAAGTGATGGATTCTTCTTCACTAAAGGTCTCATTTGCAGCGACTTCCAATAAAGAATTTTGTTGAGCCATATTTTCTGGTTGTTCCATTGTGGGAAATAGTTTCTCAATATCTACTTCTAGCTCCATGTCCTCCATAGAAAATATTTGGATGCCATTTTCTATAAGATTATCCTCTTCCTCTTGCACTAAATTCTTCATTTTCTTTCTTACAAGGAGCTTATGTGGACTCTCAATTTTCCCAGGGGGAGGATTCTTCTCTCCCCCTCCACTTGAACTACTGTTGACAACCTTTTTAACTGGGTGGGCCATTGGAGTATTGCTCCGGGATGTGGTATTTTGGGAGTAACAATCGAAGATTGAACACTTTTTTCATTGGGACCTTTTCCCTTTTGCTTATAAAAATCAATAGTACTGAGTAATGTTTCTAGGTCACTTGCATCGTGTACAGGAGTACTTTGGTTGTTACCTTCTTCTTCTTCATTTAAGATAGTATGGATGAAATAATTATTGAATCCCACTGAAAGCATATGTCCTACAAATATTTTGTTCGGATCAAATCCTTTATCTTTTCAACATACTTTAAATTCACATTGTTGAAATGATTTTCAAACTCATCAATTTTATTTATATTTCTGAACATGAAGTGTCCAATCTTCCATGGCAGGGGAATAAATTTCTTTTTCCTTTTTTCATGGAAAAAATGTAGCTAGAAGTTATATTTCCTTACCACCTCTATAATAAACAGTTTGTCAGATACATGATACGGGAGAAAAGAAGGATTTTCTTTCGAGCAGAATATCTTTATGACACTATGATTCTCCATTTGTTCTATTGTTCCCTTGTTCTCTAAGAATATGTTATCTTGGTCGAATATCCTTTAAGTATTTTCGCCCAACAACAACCTTTTGAACACTAAAACAAAATTATTATAAACTTCATAGAAATATAGAGGGGTCTTATGTATCCATAGTTCCTGATACCAAAAGGTAACTGGATCTATTTCATGATTCACCCTCTTACTTATGGTTAAGTTTGGGAATTGACAACAATACATAATAGAAAATATCAGATAAGAAGCCATAAATAAATTTTTGTCCTTTTTATAGTGTGATAACTGGGAAGAGATTTCGATAGAAATCAATTTTCCCCAGTAAAAGATGGCAAGTTATTGCATTATAAAATACATAATATATAAAATCATGCGAGAGATAGAAGCAGTACTTTCCTGACCTGTCAACCTGGTAAACAAACATGCAATTTATCGATAGCGGTTTTTAAAAGACTCAACCTGGATTCTGGTTATGTCTTATGTTATAGATGCAAGATTCTCCAAATATTCAGGCAAGAGGTCAAGCCCATTTTTATGTTTCTTCAAAAAATATTTGTAGTCTTCTCCTTTGAAAGTAAGTGTCGGCTCTGGCAGCTTCAACATCTTGTGAAAAAATTGTCGTGAAAGGGAAATCAAAGAATGATATTAGAGTTGTATAATTCTTTGGCTTGACATGTACTTTTCCACACACCATACAACAAGTTCTTTACAGTAAAAAACCTCAGGAACCCACCCAACGCGAGCGATTATAGATTCCCAAATTAAGTCTTTTTGTGCAGAAGGAGAGGAATAATATGAATATTCTCTTGACCACAGGAAGTTCTGGTATTCACGACCAAAGATATTTAAAGTATCACCACAAAATTGTTGTCTAGCTGATGTTTCCATAGGTTGAAGGGAGTATTTATTTAGCTGGATAATAACCTCAAATAAATCTTTTCGGAGAGATGATAATAATTTAATCCCTTGGAAAATGGATATTTAATGCAATTTAATGAGTAATTCCTTGAGCCTTTCGCCATCAATGACGATATTTTCAAAGCCTACACAAAAGTTTTTAGCATTAAACAACACTTAATGCATATTGGGAAAAGAAAGAGAATGGAGAGGACGGACGAGAGGGAGTTTGAATATGGATATTTTCATGAACCCGCGAACCTACGATTATGGATGATCAAAAATATGTTAAGTGTAGAAAGGCGGTCGGTTGGACTTACATACAAAAGGAATAAAAAACTTTGGGGCTCGACACCCACGACAAATATGATGGTCAAAATGTAGATCATGGAACTTGGGGTGAAAAATGAAGATCACATAACTTGGAGGATGAGGGCTTGAATCCGCAAACCCACGAAATTGAAAAAATGGCTAAGTGTAGCAGCAACCTTATGACATGGGGAAGTGGATGGAGATGAAGGTCCTCCAACCCACGAACCCATCGATCACTGAAATATGACTAAGTATGGTAACTAGAAAGGGAGAGAAGAAAGGATAAAAGAAAGGGGAAAACAAGAGGAGGTGTAGAAGAGGGAAAATAAATGAAAAACAAAATTTGGGAAGATAGAACGGGGACGGAAAACCCGGAAACGGGAAATGATCTCAACAAGAATACAACCTTAAACATGCTGAATTTTGAATTTCAAGTAGGCTATTAAATAACTTCTTTATCTAATTTTACTGAAGCAATATCTAAGGTAATTAATTAGAGCATGACTAAAATATTAAAGGTCAAACTAATAATTATCATCTCTTAGGATTACAACCATTTTATGCATTGTTTGAAAGAGAACTCATCTGGATACAATACAAAGAATTTTGAAGAGCATTAGTAACAAGGTATAAATGTAAGATATGTAGTTGTAGTTCATTATAGTCATCACAAACATTGCTTCACTGCCAGACATGCGTTCATATCCCCAGTGAAGGTATTTGCATTCCCCATTAAGACATTGTTTCACTGTCATCCGAGCATCCATAGCCTCGGTGAAGTTATCAATATTCATAATCTGAATTTCCTTTCACCATCCTACTTTTTAATTTTCTTTGAGATCAGGGAAATCATATAATGAATTTCCTTTCATCATCTTGTTTTATCAAGATGGGGGCAATACTTTTTATGAATTTCCTTTCACCATCTATCTCTGTTATTTTATTTATTGTTGTAGGATGGGGGAAAGCAATGAGTTTTAACACACTCTTGGATGATGACTATTAAAAGTAAACAATGTTGTAGAAATGACTACACATTTAAATTACCCTGAGATTAACAACCCCTCAAAATTAACTATATTGTTTATGAACAACCAAATGATTATACTATTAATTTCTATTTTTTTGAGATGACTACCAATTATCTTTTTATATTGAAGCATAAGGTTTCAAATAAATTGTACCCTAAATATCCTCTTTCATCAAAGACTAAGAATTGAAACATAATTTTCACCATACTTGTGAATATAGCATGTGAAAGTTTGTCTAATAATAAACTCTAGTGATTCTATAGAGATCACAAATAAAGGTAAGAGAAAATGATTTTATCTTTCTTTATTTATTCTTAAATTGACATTTTTCTTTGAATAACTAACTACTTAATATAAAAAATTTAAAGTCAATGTATTTACATCTATTTGTTTTTTAAATGGACAATTAAATCAACAACTAACATTTTCCAAATTTTGAAAGCTCAATTTAATAAAAGATAATTCACTCAAAACCTTAATTGAATCGAGATTCGCATAATGAGTTCTTAATTCAATTATAATAAAAAACTTGAAAGTCAATTGCCAATGTAAATCCAATCAACATCGGTATTTATAATGAAAAATAAAATTGAAAACTAAATTATTGAATGAAATGTTTCAAATAACGCCCATTGATAGGGGCATCAAGAATCTCTTTGTTTAGTATTTCAAGAGAGAAATGATTTATCCCTTCTACCGCTGCAATATTATAAGAACCAAACCAAATATGATCAAATTTGTCATGTTTTCCAACATCCTCTCTTCTAGCTTCCCACTTTAGAACTAAATCTCCAAGAAGGAATTCCCTATCTTTGCCTTTCTTATCAAAGATAGCCTTCATTTTGTCTTGATATCTTTGTAGTTTTTCGTTAACTTCTTCCCTGATTTGTTGGACCTCAGTTATTTGATTGATTCTCCTTCTCAAATCATTTGTCTCTTCATCAAAATCCTGGCATAATTTCATCACAAGAAGGGAAAGATTAATGCCCGTAAAATAACACATGTGCCATAAACCAACTGAAAAGGTGACATACCTATTGATTTCTTGGTGTTGGTCTTGTTCGCCCATAAAGCATATTTTAAATGTATATGCCAAGCTTTTTTATTTTCTGTCAGAACTTTCTTAATTATTCTCATCAAACTTTTGTTAGAAGAATCTGCTAGTCCATTTCCTTGAGGATAATAAGATGTAGAATGAACTAGAATAATATTATATTTATGACAAAAGTTTATCATAGAAACAAATTTAAAAGTTTGTGCATTGTCTGTAATTATTTTTCTTGGATAGCCAAATCTTGCTAAAATATTTTCTTCCAAGAAATTTATTACCACTGAGTCTGTAGCATTTCTAGTTGGAATAACTTCTACCCACTTAGAAAAATAATCAGTGGTGGTTAGGATCCATTTGTGTTGGGCATTGGATTGAGGGTGAATCTCTCCAATGAAATTTAAACCCCATTGTTGGAAAGGAACTTCAACTTTGACAGGGACTAAAGGTAAGGAAGGAAGGTTTTTCTTTCCAACAAAGAGTTGACATTGTCTGCAAGCTCTAACCCTTGCATTTACATCAATGAACAATTTTGGTCAATAATATCCCGCTCTTAGGATTTTGTAGGTTGTTTCTCTCCAAGATTGGTGTCCTCCACATATTCCCTTGTGAAATTCTTCAATAACGCGCTCTGTTTCATATTATGTTAGGCAACTTAATAAGAAACCCAAATGATATTTCCAATATAGCTTACCATCAATAATGTTGTATTTAATTACCTGAAATTTTAACATTCTTGCTTTCGTTGGGGTCATACCAGCAAGGAATTGAAGAGTGAGAAGGTATGACACTATCTTGTTATACCAAGGGGAGGAAGAGAATTTGTCATCTATTTGAGTTGTTTGTACTTAATCATCAATTTCTTCAATATCTAGTAAAGGATTTTCAAAATCAATGTGATTAATTCCAAGAGCTTCAAGATTGGATTCAACAAGTAGTTTCGCTAAACCCTGTCCCTTTACTAATTTGGTTGGCTTGATCTCTAGATCATATTCTTGGATTTTTTCCAACCACTTTATTCTTATGCCATCACTATCAGGTTGAATTAAGATTCTTTGACAATATTGGTAGGTACATATGTTATGACTTTGGAATCTAATACATATGTCTTGAAAGATTTAAGTGCTTTAACCATAGCATAAGCCTATTTTTCTAAAATATCATATTTCAATTCTATGTCTTTGAGACTTTTACTAAAAAAGGAAATAGGTTGTTCAAATCCATCATTATTTTTCTGTAAAAGCACTACTGCAATTGTATGTTCAGATGCAAAAGAAAAGACTAAAAATTCCTTCAAATAATCTTGACTTACCAAAATTGGTGCTTCTCCTATGGATTTTTTTACTCGATGAAAATATGCCTTAGATTCCATCGTCCATTTCACCTCTTTGTATTTCTTCAACATATCTGTGATTAGTTTAATAATTTTAGCAAAATTTGAAATGAATCTTCTCAAGAAATTGAATCTTCCTAAGAATGACTGAATCTCTTTTTTTATTTCTGGGTAAATTAATCTTACCAATGGTTTCAACTCTTTTTGGATACACTTTAATCCCATATTTTGATACAATACAACCTAATAACTTCCCTTCTTACATGACAAAATGATATTTCTTGGGATTTAGAGACAAACCAATTTTTTTGCATTTATCAAAAGTTTGTCTGAGGTGTTTTAAATGTTCTGCATCATAATTAGAAAAAAATGTCATATCATTTAAATAAATAACAACAAACTTGTCTCTTTCACCAACGGAATATATATCCATGGTTCTTTGAAAAGTTGCAACTGCATTCATCAAACCAAATGGAATTTTATTATACATAAAATTTATCCATGGAGTAGTAAATGCAGTTTGTTCTTTATCATCCTCATGGATAACTATTTGATTATATCCTCAGAAACCATCAATCATAGAAATTTTATTTTTCCCAACTACCCTTTCAAGAATATGATCCAGTTTTGGAAGAGGGTAATTATCTTTTAACGAAGATCAATTTAGATTTCTAAAATCCACACATAATCTTATTTCCCCATTTTTCTTTCTAACTATAACCATATTAGCTACCCATTCAGAGTATCTAAGAGGCACAATAATTTTTGCATCAAGAAGTTTCTTAACCTCTCTTTCTATTACATGAAAAAGAGTAGGATTAATCTATCTAAGATTTTGTTTAAAAGGATTGACACCCGATTTTAAAGGAATCTTATGCTCTATAATAAAAGTATCATAAAATTTTAGATCTTCATAGGACCATGCGAAAACATATTTATATTCCTTGAGAAATTCTACATATTTTTTGCTTATGTTCAATGGAAATATATTTAGACAACTTAAATGTTTTGGAATTTCTTTAGAACCAATATTACAATCTTCAACTTCTCTTGGTTGAGGCTGCAAGGTAGATTTCAAAGGGATATCATTTTGATCAAAGAGTCTTTCCATAGGAAGGAGTCCTTTTGGAATCTGATTATTTTTCAACAAAAGAATTTTATGATTTGCAGTATTATTCTTAAACTTTTCTTCAGATTCTCTTGCCTGCATAATCCAAGCTGGATCATTTTGATTTTCTTGATCAACGTGAGTTTCTGAAAATTCATCGACCATTTCGAGAAACTTCTTTATTTGTTCATCATCCTCAAATATTTTCGAATAATGAACATTATCTGGTATTGAAGGTTTGTGTCTCATCTCAATGTGATACTTCAATTTTAAAAGAGTGGGTGGGATGAAAGTACTTGCTTCCTTAGCTAAGGAGTCAGCTTGTTGATTATGCAATCTTGGAATAGCATGAATATTAAAAGACATGAAGAAATTTTCAATCAAGTCCCATGCACAATTTCGATAGGATCTCATCCTGCGATGTTTAGCCTGATATTCTTGTCTCACTTGCTTCACAATAAGTTCAACATCCCCATATAAAATTAAGTGTTTAATTTTAAGCTTTCTAGTAGCTTCTAATCCTAAAATCTAAGCTTCATATTCACATATATTATTCGTATAATCAATATCAAACTGCAATCTATAAGAAAATGGAATTTAATACTCATCATTTGGTGCCTCAAATAATACTCCAGCTCCTTCCCATGAAGAGGCACCATCAAAATACATTTTCCACATTCCTTCTCTAATATTTACATTCTCCTAATTTTTTTTAACTTTCTCATTCTCATTCTTTGTACAAGTTTCAAAATCATCATCAATAGATAATATACAATTTCCCAAGTCCTGATCGACAACATAGACTGGATAATTGTTGGGATTTTGTGGATCACTAACTGTATAAGCCAGTCTTGTATCTCTATACAATCTCGTAAATTTCCCGCCAAAAATAGGAATCGTGGAATATGCCATTTCTAACTGTAATAATCCTCCCAATTTATCACCCCAATATCTTGATAAAATCATGCCATACTTGGCAGGTACATCATCTACTACCACATCCATAAGAACATTTTTTACTGGGATTTGGGCCAGATTCACAACTAAGTCTTTTATCATACCCAAACACTTAACTTTCCTAGAATCAAAAGAATATAGGTCTTGATAAGGTTTGGTAATTTGCAAGCCCAATTTATCCATTATTTCCTTTGACGTTAGATTATGTGAAGCATCTGATTCTAGCATACAATTATTTAACAAATGATCATGTACAGTAAGTGCAATATAAAATGGAGCCACATAATATTTATCATTTTCAATATGAGGCCCAAACATGATTGTTGGATGCTCATCTTGCAAATTAATAACATCAACTTGACTCTCCAAATCCAGAAAATTTATGACCTTTGAAATTTTCTTCTTATATAACAGATTCGTAGAAAGTTCTATCAAAGTTATTGGAATTTTAGTTTTATTTAGTTCATTTTCTAGATTAAAAGTGCTAATTGTTTTTTCTGGTTCTTTAGTCTGCACTTTTGCTTCCTTATTTTATAGTGTTTTGGTTTGTGTTTCCTTTGCTTCAACTTTTTTCGCTTGAACTGTCGATGTTTCAGTTGACGGTTTTAAGGCTACAACTGTATTTCCTTTATTTCACAATAAAACCTTTTTTGGTTGATTTGTAGCAACAATTTTATCCCTTGGAATCAAATCATACTTATTATGTAATTCAACCAATATTGAATCAGTAAGAACTTTATATTATGAGGTAGGTTCATCAAGATTATTAATATTTTCTTCATCAAATAGTTGTCCGGACCCTAAAGATAGTTCATAATCTTGTTGGGTTAGATGAGGTTCACTATCATCATCACTAATTAAATTCATTTCCTCGTCGTATTCATCATATTCTTGTACTTCATATCCTTGTATTAAATTTTCAGTTTTGAAAGGAGCTTGAATTTTTTTATCATCATTCTTAAGTGGTCTCTGTTGAAATTCAGGATTTGTATTATGGTTTCTCTTGAATTGATTTGGATTTCTAACGTAAGGGTTAGGTTTGACTTTTTCCATCTCCATCTTGGATAACTTGTTTGACAAATCCTTAATTAACTTATCCATTTCCTCTATTTTCTCGTCATGTGCACTCTTCCCTGAACCTGAAGGCCCCCCTTGTTCTTTAAATTTCCTTGGTTCTCTACCTCCAATTTCAACCTTAGTTTTTTTTTATTTTTATGCCATCATATTAGATTCAATTTCAATTGCATCATCCTACATCCCAACTAATGGTGTGGCTCTTCTCTCTCTCAAAAGTAATGCAAAATCAGAATCAAACACTCCTGCAAAAGTAACTTTTGTAGCTGGTTGAGATGGCTTAACTTTGGATGGGATCTTACTGTAAAGCTTGTTAAATATTTGAATGAATTCAGAAATAATCTCATAAGTATTCTTTCTTAATGCTCCAAATTCAGTCAAGTAATAAGGATGGTATTTTTCTCACCCCACTTCCTTACGAAGGCAGTTTCCAATTCATCATAAGTTGTTATAGAATTTATAGGAAGTCCCCTAAACTAGGTTTTGACTTGACCTTCGAAAGTCTGTACAAAAAATATCATGTAAACATCTTCATACTCAATGCCAAGTATATCAAAAAATGATCAAAGAATGACATATGTTCAGTGGCTGTTAAATCCCCTTCCCTACTAAAATTGGGTAAAATATTCATATAATTGTCAGGTAAATCATGTAAATTTGCGGGAAGGGATAAAGGAGCATATAGCAACTACTTTGGAAAATATTCTTGGGGGAGGTGGTGGTGTATTTACTTGTGCACCACCTCCACCTCCTACACCATCCATTGTGGGTTTTGGAGATGGGATGCGAGGAATGTAATGAATATTATCAAAGATTTCAAATGATTGTTGCACCAAGTCTTTAATTGCTTTAGGGAGATAATAATGAAGACCTGCAAGATAATCAAAAGGTGATGGATATCTCAATATAGATGAATAATCAATTTCATAAGGAATTTGAGAGCTAGTACTTGTTCCTTCAGATCGACCTGGAGAGTAGCTGGGAGAAATAATATGAGAGGAACCTTAATATAAAGGATAATCTTATGGATTTTCAGGGATAAAATCCCTTGCTTTAAGAGAACTGATGATAGATCGATGGTAAACAACTTTAGGCACTAAGAATTCTTCCTTAATCTCAAAATCATAAACTCATGTGGAAGAAAAAGGTTTATTTTGAAAATTTAATCCTTTTAAATTGTATAATTTGACCTTAGGTATCTCAATCTCTAGATTTTCTGACTTAATTTCTAGAACACTAGTTGAAGCCTCGGTGTAAGAATATTTTATTTGAGGTGTTTCTTTAAAATAAACTACACTTATTTCTTCAATTGAGATCTCAACCTTAACTTGAGAAGCTTTGGGTTGATAAACCTTACCTATTGATGCATAAGTCTGTCTTAGATAACCTTAGGTTTTAGCAATTTTTCAAGATCTGAGATAGGTGTGGTCTGCTTCTTATCTGGAATATGTCTAGTATTCTTTCTCCAAAATTCCAGCTTTACAATAATGGAGTCGCTAGGTGACAATCAAAATGAGCCTAAACGTGTGTTTGATTCTTGTTCACCTTCAATAACCAAAACTAATCTTTGTCAAACTCCCAGGGAAAAATAATTGTGTATCTTCATTCCTCGACAACGACGCCAAAAAAGATGTTGGTCTTGAGTTTTATTCCATGCTCACAGAACAATGTGAGGCATCCAAAATAATGATATTTTCTTTCAAAGTGACTTTCTACCTTTAGATTAGAATGAGACTTCAATATTTTTATAATTTGAAACACAGAGGCAATATCTCTTCCCTTGAGCGTTTTATCAATAATCAAGAGATGGAAAGAAGAATTATAGTAAAAAAAATTGACAAACAAAGCAAGGTATCTGATTCTGATAATTCTTACTTTATTTTAGATAGTAGAAATATGAAATGTGTGTCTAAAATATGTAACAAAATGAGAACAATTATAAAGATACATGTCTTAACACACAAAAACACATGACTCAAAGAAAATGAAAGTAGAATCTTTGTCTTGATAATGAAAGTAGTAACACACAAAAACACATTACTCAAAGAAAATAAAAGTAGAATCTATGTCTTTCTGTAGAAATTTCTATTAAAAATTCCCTCTTTACAGCCGGAGAAAAAACCCCTTTCATATCTCAAATGTATTTACTTATACAATTGTGTCTTAACCAAAATCAGTTATACTTCCACGCTTCTAGATCCTAAAATAGAAGAAAAACATGTAAATACTAGATTAACATTAAACTGAATATTACAAAATAAACTATTTGAACATCTGTCATGCTTTTGGAAACATCATCGCTTGTTGGATGCTTAAAGGCTTATCTCTTCTTTATTTACTCGTAGATGCAAATGATTTTTTTTTATCCTTGTATTGAGTGTGTATATTCAATAATGCAACTACAAACTTAGGGGTCTCATTATTAACATTTAACTCAAAGTTAAAATCCTTTCTATGTACCAATGGTAATTTCTTTTGAACTCTGACGCAACTTGTTGAGTACTTTGACACTGTAAATTTTGTTTGACCAAGAAATGGTTTAAAATCTGCAAGTTGACTTGATTCATTTGTTGGATGTCAGCTTTATCTTTTTCTCTACTTTTCTTTGAATATTATCTTTTCTCATTAATATTGAGAGTCCCAATCATTGAATGAACATCACCAAGGTCAATCTCATCCATTTCTACATCTACATCTAATAAAGAATTTAAACAAGATGCTTTGGCTTCTCTGGCCAATCTTTTACTCTCTTCCAAGTTATTTTCCCAAGTCTTTATTTCCATTTCACCCTTTAACTGTTCAAACTATGAGAGCCGAGCAATTCTTGGTACATTTAAACTTTGATTCCACATCATCAATTCTTGAAACTTGGATCTTGTACTGACCAACTCTTTTTCTTTATCAGCAATGATTTGTAATGAATCATTGATGATAAGATATATTTTTTGAATAATTTCCAAGCTTTCACAGAAACTTTCTTGGGTTGATAGTAATCCATCATTAACTTCCAGGGCTTGTTTCTTAAAAGAAGAAATATCAACAATTTCATTTTCAACCTTTTTGACTTGAGATTTTAAATGGATTAATAATGCATCCTTATGGGAAAGAGTATTCTTCAACATTTTCTGACCTTGAAGACTTGTTCTTAATTTATCTTCTAGTTTTTTAATTTGTTGTTCATAACTTTTTCGGACCTGAGATAATTCAGAACTAACTCGTTCCTTACTAATTTCCTCTATTTGTTTCAAATCATTTTGAAACTGCTCAATTAAAATATTTTTATGATCAATCTTTTCTCTTAAATTGTCTACTGACCACAATTTTTTTGTTTCAAAGGCTCCCAAAGAGTCTGCTACCTATTTTTCAAATTCAAGGTCATTCTGTCCCTGACCATCAAATATCATCCTCTGCCTTTTTGTGATTACACCTCCTTTCTTCTGAATCTCTCTCTGCACAATAGATTTCATTTTCTTGTTGAAGAAGAAGTTTAATGAAGGCATTTATTTTGGCTCGATAGGTGTCATATCTTCAACATTTACTACCTTTGTACCACATATCTCAAAACTTGATGCAAGAGGAGTTAAGGATGGAATGGGAGATGTAAGTGCAGTAGATTCCCCTTGAGTAGAAATATATTTTAAGGGATTCTCAGTGTTTGAAGTAATTTGAGGGAAAATATGCCCGTGCTTCATAAATGCTTCAAACATTGCCAATGTTTCTTGCAAGGTATTACCTAGTAGAGTTTTTTCCCTCTCTGTTATATCTTTTGATAATGTTTATGGTGTTTTATCAGCTTCCTTGGTTTTGACCTTAGGAAAAATCATGTTTCTTAGGGTTAGAATATGGTAGCACCTCTGAAGCTCGATTACAATTATGGGTAAAAATTTTCTCTACTTGTAAAATCTTTGGTAGACAACTCCTCCTGTGCTTTTGAAAATTGAGAAAATCTTATTGTTCTTTGTTTGAGAGAGTTTGGATTCTGGATAGAACTTCATCATATGACTTTTCTCCTTTGAAAATATTATCAAATGGGGAATCTTCATGAAAGTACTTTTTCATGCTGAATTGAACCAAATGATTTTCAACTACCTTATGTGGATCATGCCTTTTGAATTCAATGGAGGACAATGTAATATCTTCCAAGGCTGAAGCGTCAACCTTAGCATGTCCAAAATCTAACAAGGAATATTCACCAACCTATATGGGATAAGTTGGCCACACCCTTTTCTGTGCTTCCTTTAATTCTTTGGTTATGCCCAAAGAAACTATCTAGTATTCCACTTCCCTGCAAATGAGTCTATTTGACAGAAGATTTGGTAAAGAACAAGGAGATGTCAAACATCCATAAACTCTGATATAGGAAAAACTCTCCAAGATATACTAGTCTAGAATTGCACCTAAATTTCCCATAATCCGCTCAAAGATTCTAGGAGGAGGGTTACCATATAGAACTTCATGAATTGGGATAATTACATTATGGAAAATTTCATAAAAGTGGTATTTTTCATTTTCCTCCCACAACTTAGAATGAAAGATGTGTATTGGCTCAGAAGATTTTGGAGTCCAACTCCAATTCATCAATGGGAAAGGGGTTTTGTAACATATAGCATCCATAATATATGTTGACATATAAAAGGGAGTTGGTTCACCTTTAGAATTCTGACTTGTATAAATCCCTATTTGTTTGACCAAATTATCAGACAACAACTTTCCCCAATTAAAAGTGAAACCCTCTACAACTTCATGAATAATCGAGACTCATACCACTATGAAATGTGTAGGGTTTTTCTTTCCATACAACCTACATAGAATCATAGCTATGTACACAATATGTGCATCACAAGAAGTTGTGGAGTATATATCATGACTATCTACTTTGAATTTGTTTTCATTTCCCCACCAAATTTTAATTATATCATGAACATTTCTGTCATAATATACACATTCTTCTTTCTCAAACTTCTTCACAAATTCTGCATTGTAAACATATTTGGGAGTACTGGTCAATTTATACATTACTTGGATATCTTCAGGTCAAAAAGAGTCGACAATAGTTCTTTGATGGCTATAGATGGTTATGGTTGGTACATCAACATGCTCCAGAGCCCAACATATCATGTCTGTGTAGGGAAATAACTTTGGTTGTGCTGCAATCTTATGTAGTTCTGACTTGGCGACCTGCTTAAGCTTGTTTATATTTATATCATCTTCCTCCTCGCATCCATCATCAGAAATGATGGATTTCTCTTCCTCGAGAATTTCATAAACTTGCGCCCATGATTTGATGCTACATGTTAAACGAGTAGTAGTATCTAAATAAAGACCTAAATTTGGGTTCGGCTCCTCTACAGACTAGTCTTAGACATGATTTTTCTCTCTCCTGTGAGGCGCCATGACTTATCGTCAACAATATTCGCTCCTGTAGGAAAAATAACACTTGTAAATGTGAATACAAAGATGAAATAGAATTCAAATATTTATCAAATCGCAATTAAAAATTCCATTAACTCTACATTTAATACTTCTCATTTGAACGATAGGGTCATAATGCTAAAAGGCTGGGAAATTTATTACCCAACGTCGGCAAACTTTACACGAATATCTTACCCTAATCATGTTTAATTATCATTAACAATATCGATTAGCAATAATAAGTACTCCGACACTTCAGGAATTCAGGGATTTTGAATAGGGAATGTTAAACATATCCTGAAGGCTGGAGTCACAAAGTGATTACTTACCCTTAATCAAGATTTATTAATCATTACTTAACCTTTACTCTCCAACACTTCGACAATTCATTCTATAATTCGACACATATGGGATCTATTAACAATATGATATCCCAAAGAATGGTATCCCAGAGTGATGTGGCAGGATGACATCACATATGATGACGTATCGTAAGAACATGGGTGACATGTGTCATCCTGAAACGTGCAAATTGTGTGTGAAAAAATGCCAAAAATAAGTTCCACGTGTCTCCTCGTGGAAATAATGCTAGGTGGCATAAGACACGTTAGCTAAGTGTTTTCCCTTATGAATGCAATATTCTGGAACTTTGTGACTTTGGGATAAAAATATTCAATAAACGTTGAGTTTGAAATCCCGAATCGCGAAGTCCTGAAGTTGAAATATAATAACATTAAAAACTTTAAGGGAAAGATATAATGTTGGATTGATTTTGGTCTTCGAGAATTCAGGGATTCGGGATAACTTGAAACAACATTTTCAAATAACGTTGAAGGACAAAGTCCCGAAGTGGAACCACGAACGAGAACACTACATGAATTAAGCATTGTGCAACTATGTATCCCCGAAATCCCACGAATCGTTGATGTTGATACATGTCAATATTGACGATTTAGGATTGATCCTCCCTGTCGAAACACAACATCGAATTCTTATTAGTTTATAAAGTAGTAATTCCAAAGCAAAATTTTATTGAAAAACGACAAAAAACCAAGAAAAATTTAAGAAAGAATTCAACAATTTGAATCTTTATTTCAGATTTTGATTTATGTTCTAACATGAGGAATTATGGCCCATGTAGATCTCCTCGGAGTCGGTTGTGGCATTTCCACATTTTCTTGTATATTTTCTGCATCCTCATCTAATTCTTCAAAAGCTTCTTCCTACTCCTTATTTTTTGTTGATTTTGTGGTACTTGTTCATATTTCATTTCAAATTCTACTATGTCTGATTTTATGAGAGGGGATTCATCAAATACTACATCTCTATTAATGATGATTTTGTGGGTAGTAGGATCCCACAATCTGTATCCCTTAACTCCATTACCATAACCAACAAATGTATGCTTCTTTGATCTAGGTCCAACTTAGAACACCGATCTTTAGAAATAAGAGCATAAGAATCATAGACACACAATTTTCAGATATGAGTAATCACACGAATGACATGTCCATGCCTCTTCAGGAATCTCAAAGTCTATTGCAACTCATGGTAACTGATTTACCAGATAGCAAGTTGTAGTGAACACTTTTGCCTACAACTCTTGTTGCAACTTGGCATTATTGAACATGCTCCTTGCTCTCTCTAGAATATTCATGTTCATGTGCTCAACGACACCATTTTGTTGAGGAGTGTAAACTATGGTTTTATACCTTTTGATCCTAGCTTTCTTGCAACAATTTTCAAATTCCAAAGATGTGAACTTGCATCCATTTTCTGTTCTTAAACACTTGATTGACATGCTGGTTCTCTTTTCAACCAAAACTCTAAATTTCTTAAATACATTAAACACGTCAAATTTTCTTTTGAGAATATAGGCCCACACCTTCCTAGAGTAATAATTTATAAATCTCACAAAGTATGATGATCCTCTGAAAGAAACTATAGGGGATGCCCCCCAAACATCTAAATGAATATAATCTATAATACATTTACTTACATAACTACATGTTTTAAATTTTTGTTTGCATTGCTTCACAAGCTTGTAGAAATTCAAATTCAAAGATTTTAAATCTAGAAGTAACTTACTGTTTATCAATATTTTTAACCTTTTTTCTCTCATATGACCCGGTCATTGATGCCATAAATGAGTAGATTTGTTTACTTCCTTGGATACCATCATTGTTTCATTTATTTGAGTACTCCCTTCCAACTTGTAAAGGTTATCAATCTTTGGAGCCTTCACCCTTCACCTCTAGACACATTACAATGGAGTATCCTAAGCCTCTTTAAAGGATTCAACACATGCAATCCATGGGATACCAAAACCATGAGCCCGAAAACCATCATTGTTGACCTAAAATGGATTTAACTCATTAACGCTTTCACCGAGTCAAGTTTAACCCAACAAAAACATCTCTTTTGTTCATTACAAAACATTACAGTGCCAAATAAAAAATATTTTTAACCTATTATACGTATAAAATGTATTAAACAAAGTTAAGCATGATAACCAACTATGTAGTTAAATATTATCATCACTTATTTACTTAATTATAATATTTTTAATTAATTATAAATATGTTTAATTAATTTCATCTTGCGGTATTACCTATTGTTTAATTGCAGTATTACCTATTGTTTATAGAAGCATATTTATATTAAATGCAGCTATATTGATGATTTATTAATTGTTATCTATGTTTAATAGAGCCATATTTGTGGTTTATTAACCATCAATAATCATAAAGTGTATCGATGCAACTATGACTATGAACCATATTAAGTATATTTTATCATAACTAATCATATTAACTCCACATATATAGTTAACTAATTATAGTGAAGTGGGTGTAACTCAAATGGTTGGGTGGAAAAGTTGTTATCCTCCCCACCGAGGTTTGAATCCCACCTTTGTAACATGTTACTCTTAATGATTCAATTTATATTGTAATGGCTTAATGCCTAACATTCTACAAATTATATGTAGATTTAAAAAATAATTAGCCATGTATTTACCATTTTAAATATATTAAAGTATAAATGATCACATTAATCATGTAGTTAATTAGTTATATTTATTGTTTTATTAACCTTAATTAATCATGATTAAATATAAACAATTAATATTTATTATAATTAAGGGTAATTATTAATTTATGAACTATATTTATAATTTATTAGGGTGGAATCACGAAGGTGGGTTACACTTTCATGACAATCTCGTTTCCAAAATTTCAAAAAACACATTTTCGGCCGAACTAAATATATTTTTCGGCCGAAAGAAATTTTTTTCGGCTGAACTATTGTTCGGCCGAAACAATAAACGTCAAATCGAACGGAGCCATTACGGGGCCCTCGATTTGCGTGTAAAATTTTGGTCGGCCGGATATTTTCTTTCCGGCGTTAAGTTTTCGGCCGAAATATCTTTCGGCCGAAAGATTGTTCGGCCGAAGAATCTTTCGGCCGAACTATTGTTCGGCCGAAAGATGTTTCTATATAATCGCCACAAATCAGTGTTAAACGTTT
>ML837935.1:20382-45003 GCA_009831015.1 Picea engelmannii | reverse complement strand
CATGATGATTAAATTTTATTTATTAGTTTATTAGATCTTAAGAAAATAAGGGATTACTAACAATTCTTTATAATTTTTGTATTAAGAGAAGTTTTCCAAGATAATCATAGTTTTGTTGAGTTAAAAGGTTGATAAGGTTGTTAGTGTGACAAGTATTATGAAATTGAGATTTAATCTTGGTATACACTGGACAATATAAGAAAAAAAATTCTTCATCTTCAACCTTCTTAGTATCACAAAGATGACACACTCTTTTATCCCATGGCTTTTTAGGAATTGAACAACCCCCAATTTCACTATGGAGCTAGTGAGAATTAATTCTTTATCTTAGCAATGCTTTTTTTTTTTACACTTCTCAAAAAAGAAAGATAATTTTGATCTTCTATAATATGGTTGATTACATCCTTATAAAACTTTAATTTTCTTTTTTCCTCTAACATTTTATCACACACATTTTCTCCTTAAATTTTGATTTGATGATATTTTTAATAGTATCTTTATTTTACAAAATGGTGTCTTCCATGATTCCCGGATAGCTTAGTCAAGAATGAGCATCTTTATGTCATCCTCACTTGAGTTGATGGTGGTTACCACTAGATTTTAAAGCAATTTTAGGAAGTCTCTTGGCTTTCATGTTGTTTAACTAATTCTTATACATTAGGTATCTAGTCATATCTATTAGGTATCTAATCATATCTGTGCTCTCAATGAAGAAAATACTTGCCTCTAAAAATGGTGAGACATGACATATTTCCTTTCATTTTGATATTATAATAATTTAAGTTATAATAAAATAATAATAAGTTTACTTTATTTTTAATTTACTAAAAATTATATATTATTTTTTTAATTATTTTTTATAAATTCAATTATAAATAATAAAAACAATAATTAAAATTGAAATTGAAATATTAATAAATTATTTTATAATCACTTCAACTTTAATCATTAAGATTGTGATTGTGAAAGACCATTCTTCACTATTTCGTTAATATTTACTTAATCATTAAATACTATTTATATTTGAGGTAGTAATATATATATATATATATATATATATATATATATATATATATATATATATATATATATAAAATAAAATAAAATAAAGGAATGCTGTGATGGGTGGGAAGGAATATTATATATGTGAATTTATTTAAAATATTAATTTTTGTGATTATATTTTAAATATTAAATTATCACACATAATATATATGAAAAATATAATGTTAGATGATGTTCTTAAAGTATGATTATTTTTTAATTCACAATAAATTTATTATTATATTTTTATTTTATTTTTCAATAACATATTATACTGGGTGGAATAGATATTATAATATTTCTCCACAGTTTTGAATGGAAATAATATTTCTTTGAACAGGAATACTACTTCTCTGCGGTTTTGAAATTAATTTACCCAGAATAATTTTTGTAGTTTCTCTGGACTTCTCTACCGTTTTCAGAAATTGTTTTTGGCTTCTTCAAAAGGTTGAGCTTTTGGACATTTGAAATGAGGTGAGTCACTTTTTACTTTGATTCAATTTTAATTTTACGTAAAGAGATTTAAATATATATTTTTTATTTTTTATATTTTAAGTTTAAGAAGTAAAAGTTGATTTGAGAGATAAAGTCAATCGATAATAATAATTGTTACATCTTTTTTCTCTTCTTTTAAATATGAGCACTCCACCACCTATTCCAAAAACTCATCCTAACAAGGGGAGGCCCCCCAAAATCACCCTAGAGATCCTTTACGATTATATGGAATTAGTAGAAAAAAAAAAAGAGAAGAGAGAGATGCCAAATCCAAATAGAGTTAGAAACATTAGAAAAAATGAGTGAAGAAAGATACGTAAACTCCAAATAGAGATAAAGGCAATGATTGATAAAAAAATTAAAAATACCATTCAAACTCAAATAGAGGATAGATTCTTAGGGTTCAAGAGTGAATTGCAGACAATGAATGATATAATTCAAGAAATGAAAAAACATAAACAATCAACCCAAGAAGGAGGGGTTGAAGAAAATCACAACTTGAGAGATAGGATTAAAGAGCTAGAAGAAAAACTAACAAACAATTTGACCCTCAGTAATATGAAAAACAACTTGGATATCAAACCCATCAAAGAGGAAATGAATAAGCTAATCAAATTGGACCATGAGCGTAACAAAAGAGCCTTGAGCCTCATAATTTTTGGTATAAAAGAACAACAAGAGGAGGATACGCTAGCAATAGTAAAAGAAGAATTAAAAAATAAATCACAAATTGATACAACTTACTTCATAGAAGCAAAGAGGCTAGGACAAATAATTGAACACAAAGATAGGTTGATCCGTGTCAAAGTAAGTTGTAATGACCATAAATATAGCATACTTAGTAAGTCTATGAGCTTAAAAGGGCTAGGAATATTTATAAATGAAGACCTCATTCCCGAAGACCAAGATGAATTAAGGAAGGAAGTTCAAAAGGTAAAAGAAGCAAGGAAAGAAGAAAAATGGGCAATAATTAGAAATCGAAAAGCTATTGTTAGGGATAGAGACCAGAAGGATAACAATAAATAAGAATTTGGGACACTTGGGATTCTTTTTTGGAATTGTCGTGGCTTTCCATGGCGCAAAGGTCCTATGATAAGTTGGATCCTGAGTGATATTGGTATTATTGGTATTATTTGTCTAGATAAATCTTTAGTTTCATACATTTTCTATAGTTCAAACTATCGAGACTCTATATTAACGAAGTTGTTTAATTTCACACGAAATAGGGCTCCCAAGAGTTTATCCAGATAGTTTCGGCTTCTGGAATCTCTATATGGGTAAGTTATGATAAGACAATCTTAAAATCATGGTTTCCATTCATCCTGAATTCATATTATTCACAAGATTACTAACTCCCTCTATTTATTTATGCAGGGCTTGATCAATCAATACGTTGTTATCATGATTTTTGTAATGGAGGTATTCTGGTTCCAAATTTCTCTTGTTTTGTTCTTTTGTTCCCATTTCATTGAGTATGTGTAAGGAAAAAAATTCTCTTTAAAGTTATCGTATGATTTGGGGGGTTTCTCCTAGATTGGAAGTTATCATCCAAATGTTTTCCCCTCAGAATGATACTTTATTTTTTTTTTGCATGCTTCAACCTAAAGGCTAAACAGAAGTGGATTTGATTAGATAACCATATGATTACAAAATCCTCTAAGTTTTGTTGAAATTCCTGAGTTTAATACTTCAATAATCATTCGGTTTCCTGTTTCTATGATGTAATCATAAAACTATTTAGTTCCCTCGGTTCTATATATTTTTATTTATAAGGATTTTCTCATTCAACAATATGTGGTTTTTTTTTTCATATTTGAATGTATCCAATTTATTATTGTACTACTCCATCTAAAATACATAATGTACTTCTATTTTATTCATATTTAAATGTATCCACATGTATAGAACTATTCTGAACATAATAATCTCACATACACATATATACATATTCCATCTCATTTTATATATAAACACACACACAACACAAGCTAATGTATCCTCCAAAAATGGAGTTGCTTGCTAAAAACATGATGTACTATCATGTATTGAAATATGAGTCTTTACATCTCTTGAATATACTAATTTTACTTGATCTCTAACAAACAAATTATCAATATGTATATATATTTGTATTAACATATCCTATAATAACATTATGCTGATTTATAATAAGATACAAAGCATTCAAAATTCATTTGAGCAAGGAGAGTAAACATATCTGTATAAAATTTGACACCAAAAAAAATTGGAACAACTACGTTCCATCTAGTCATAGATACAAAAAAACCAATATTACTTGTCCTTATCACAACAAATCTACCGACCTAACGAAAACGGTGACCTCAAAACAAGAATTTTGGCTCATAAAACTCATATTTTTGCATAAAAAACATGAAAATCAACCCCCAAATAAAAAACTGGTGCCATTGGTAGCAATGTTTTTTCAAATGGGTTCAAAATTACAACATTTTTCAAACATGGCATTCAAAAACCATACAATAGCTCAGAAAACCCTTATAATAATCACATAAATAAAAAAATGATGTTACATAAGTTTTTTTCAAAATGTTAAAATTTTAGATAATTTGAATTTGTACTTTTGGCAGTTGGTACCATTAAAACAAAACCTCAAAATCAACAATCAAATTGAAAAGTATTGCTACCGGTAGCACCCGTTCTCAAATCAATATTAAAATGACACATTGTTATAAAGTGGTAAAATAAATCATCATTACTGTAAACACAATCATAAAATCAACCCTTAAATGCTTACTTTTTAAATCTTAGTTTATCACTCCAAGGATAAGGTAATACATATTGCCATGAAAATATCACACTATACTTTAAAAATTCAACATCACTTTTTAATATCTTTTTACTTTTAATAAAAAAAAGTAAATACAAGTTATATTCAATGAAACATAAATTATTTCTTAAAAGTATTGTTATATTGTCCATATTTAAAACATATGAGATAAGAAATTTTATTATATTCTCCATAATCAAAACATATAATTCAAAAAACATAAATATGATTCATAACTTCATGTAAGATCATCTGTAAGTTCAATGATCATTTCTGGTTACCATACAAACATCATATGGATAAAAAATACATAAAATGTTTATTCAGATTAACTCATGGATTATGAAATACCATCATAGTCCACATTGTCTTCAGATGAATGATTGGATGAAGATGGAGATGATTCATAATCTTCTCTATTTTCGATGAATGCACCATCTGAATCTACATGCATTCCCAACATTTCATATCTCAAAATCCTTTTAGATATATGACTATGTTCAAAGGACTCCCATCTTTCATTTATTTCTTGTGGAAGCAACCTCTTGATAATATTTGTTGTATAGTTCCTCTCTTTGTCAAATTGAAGTCATAAACAAGTATGTCAACATTATCTACTTTTAATAGGTTAGTGTGACTACGAGTTGTATTTTGAACCTTTCTTTTTCTCTTTCTATTGACATGTTTCTCAGCCACCATCTCTGGATTGTACACACCATTGAATGGGTGTGTACCTGTTTCATACCAATGCAATTCAATTGCAATAAAATCTTTATTTTATTTCTCAATCTTTATAACCTTTTCAATACATAATGGATAACCATGTTGATCTTCAATCACTAAGATTTCAACCATGTTACCCTCCTAAATATCTTGTATTGAACCTCTGTAAATGTATTCAATGGCTTCTCATTGTGTACATGACCTTCACAAACCAATATACATTTCTCTTTCCTCTACTCGTGTAAACTCAACAACATCTTGAGATTCTTGTTGTTCAACAATGTTTATTTCTTCATATTCATTTAGCATATTTTGTGGCCAATGAAATGGTGTCTTCAACAATGTATCTTCATTTGTTGAGCTTAAAATTATGTCACTTTGACTATTGAGAAATGACTCCCACCAAACAGAATCAACAACATCAAAGTTCTCACATATATATTTAATGGAATTTTTTACTTCTTCCAAGCATTCAAAATACTCTACATCTCTATTACGCCTCTGTGCATTATGGATTTCAACAATTGATTGTAAAATAAATAACTTTGTTGAAAATATTAGACGATATGGAATGAAATTAAAAAATGCCAAACCTGATGAAGGCCCCCATTCTATAGTAGTTGAATACTGCTTTCCCGATATAAGTGTTTTCCCATCAACGTTTTTGAAACAAAATTGATGTTGGAAGCTAATGTAATTAATCTACTCAATACATTTTTCTTCACGATGTGATCCATGAATAAATCTTTGCATGTCAACAATTTCTTCTAATCTATGAAAAAGGGGCTCTATAGTGTATGCTTTCTTAATACATTCAATCAATGATGGTAGGATTCCAACAAATTTCCTCTTCAATGTTACTGAAAAACAACTGAAAATTTGATCAATATGATCATGAGTGTGTCCAGCAAAAAAGAAACCAACTTTCAACTTTTGAAATATTCCCAATTCAACAAGCATTCTTATATATCCAAACACAATTTGATTTTTATTTCCACTACTAGTGTTGTCCAACTATAGATATAAAACTTAAGGAATATCTCTAGAACAATGAGTGAGCACATGATGAATTATGGACATGGTCATATTTGAATCATTTTGAATATTTGGAGTTGTGAAGTAAACCCTTGGACACATTTTTACATTGAAAACCATACAACCAAGCACGTGAAACTGAATGAAATTATCTTCCTGTAATTTTTTTTGTGTACGGACAAAATGTGGTAAAGGTTTTTTATTCTGGTCCATGCCATCAATTATCATACCTAAATATTTGTTTGGAGAATCATAACACTTATTTTGATGTTTGTACAATATTTTCCTTTCACTTGACTTTTGGTTCCGATGTTCTTGTAGTTCTTTGAATATGGAATATTCATATGACATAAAATGAAAATATTGATCAAATGTTTTCATAGTTGATAACTATCCAATTTAAAAAAAAAAAAAATAGTAAATACATACCTCTTTCTGCCCCTTCATATTTATCTTTTCTTGATTTAAGAGTAGCACATATACTGCAAATCCCCATCCTTGACTTCTTAGGAATACATACATTGTTGAATTGTTTCTTCCATATTCTTGTAAAATATGCATATGTAATAAAATTATCATTTCCTTCAATGCCTTCATCACATCCTTTGTACAAGTTGTAGATTTCCCTCCTTGAGAAAATATCTAGAATGTGTATTGTGTCTCTATCTAGCATACACTCTCCATGTTTGGAAAAGAAGTCACACATCCATGAGAATGTAGTGTTTGTTAATGTCCCACTCTCTCATCCATGATCTACCTTCGAATAAAATGAAGGATCTTTTTCTAGCCTTTTCTGAATTCTTGATAGATGAAGATTACTAGTTGAGTGAATTTTTTTGAAATCCTTTCTACAAAATAAAATATTTCCAATGTGATAATCATATCCTTTGTTGGTGGATATCATTCACCCCATCAAATATGAATTTTTCATGCTCTTATTCATTAACCAATATGTCTTCCTTTTATTCAAGGAATACTTGTAGTCTATTATTTTCAAACAATTATATTAACAACATTCACTTGAAATTAATTCACTTATGGAAATTGATTTAATGAGAAATTATTTCCTAGACCTTGTATAACTAGAATGATTTGGATTGATATAAAAAGGTCTAGTCCTGGTCCTAGACATAATGTTTCTTTGCAATGTCTCCATTATTTCATCATCCTCACTAGAAAGATTTTCCTCATCACCAAAAGGAATATCAAGAAAAATATTTTTAGGAGACTGAACAAGAGACTGTCAATCACCTTGATTTGTTGCATATGAATGATTGAGAACATGATATTCATTCCTAGGTCCATCATCATCTTCATTGATAATATCGTTGATGAGAGGAATATCAAAATCACTAGAAAAATGATTACCATCTCATCAATGTCATTGGATCTTCCATGAAAATATTCACTTGAAGGAAAATTATCATCACCCTTAAGACTATCAATGCCATTAAGATCCTCACTTGGAGAAAAAATTCCATCATCATCATCATCGGTACCTTCAAAATTCTCATTTGGAGGAAAATACTCATCAACATTGTATCCACCATTGCCATAATCATCTTCACTTCTTTCAAAATCTCCAATTGAGGGAAATTCTTCATCATCCTACATAGTGCATTGAAAATCTTCACCAGTATTTTGAAAATCCTCACTTGGAGGAAAATCATGATCACAATCCTCAAGAAAGAGTGTCCACCAATGACATAATCCTCTTTACTACATTGAAAATCTCCACTTGAGGGAAATTTCTCATAATCCTCATTACTAGCTTCAAAATCCTCACTTGGAGGAAAATCTTCATCATCCTTATTGGTACCTTGAAAATCCTCACTTGGAGGAAAATCATCATCTCCAACATTGCTTCCTTTTAATTCCCCATTTGGGAAACATTGTCCACCATTGCAATAATCATCATCACTACTTTTAAAATCCCCACTTGGGGGGAATTCTTCATCATCCTCATTCGTTCCTTAGAAATCCTCACTTGGAGGAAAATATTCATCGGTACCTTAAAAATCCTAGGTTGGAGGAAAATCATCATCACTAACATTGCTTCCTTTAAATTCCGCACTCGGGAAAGAGTGTCCACCATTGTCATAATCATCTTCAGTGCTTTTAAATTTCCACTCGAGGGAAATTCTTTATCATATTTATTAGTTCCTTGGAAATCTTCATCGATACATGGAAAATCCTCACTTGGAGGAAAATCATCATCCCAATCATTTAAACGTTGATCATAGTCTCCACTTAGACCTACATTTTGATTATTTTCACTACTATTAAACTATTGAATAGATTGATCACCATCATATTCCTCCTCTTTATCATTGGTGCCTTCAAAGTCCTCTGGTTTAGGAATTTCCTAAGAAACATGTTGAATAACATTGCTTGCAGTATGATCAAACTTCTGACTAGTTGAAAAATATGATGTCTCATTTGTATTACAAGTATTCCAATCACATTTTCTAGTCCCAAAAGAAGAGTTATGCGAACAATTTGTTCATGTCTCAGAAATAAAATTTTCTTTATCTAACGAATCCATCATTTCTCACTAAGAACATAAAATGATACAAATGCTTACCCTGCCAATGACAATATTATAATTTGCAGAATTATCTTTTCCCTCTAAAATCTCCCACACCCCACCTCCCCAAAGTTTCCCTCCAAAATCCCCCCTCCCAAAATATTCCCTCTGAAATTTCCCCCTTAAATTTTGCCTCCAAAATTTCCCCCATATGTTTTCCCTTTATTATTTTCCCTTCAAAATTAAAAACAACTTTTACTCTTTTATTTCATAATTACTTGTTAATTACAATATTTCTTATATTTGTTTATTTAACCCGCATTCATTATTCATAATGATGATCTATACAATTTTAGGTATATATATACACAGTCATCTTCATTCTTATTTATATCATCTTGTTTTGTCTTTTTACATTGAGTGAAATCTTAGGGAGTTCATTAGATAATTTGGAGCAAGCTAAAGGGAGAAACATCGAACAATCTACAAGGGAGAAACATCGGGAAGACATTAAAGGAAAATCTAGCATTTCAAATGTTATTTATTTTTTAAATTCTTACCATTTACCAAAAAACATTTATAAAATCAACTTTGAATGACATAAAAAAAATTTCATGAAAAAATTATAAAAACCCTAAATTTATTTAGATGTTTTCTAATTTGTTTCTTAAAAATTCACAACTTTTTCAAAGAAATTTTAACAAAATTCTTAATATGTTTTGGAAAAAGAAGATGATTTTTTTTTATTTTTTTATATCAAAATATTATAATGTATTTATTTAAACCGTTTTTATAATATTTAAAAATCATAATCATAATATTAATATTTTTTAAAATTTAATTTTAAATCAAAATATTGCATATATATATATATATATATATACGTTTTAAACATTGAAGATTCACTATCACTATATATTGAATTACTTAAATACTCCTCAATGTGATTAGTTTTATTTGAGAATGACATTGCCATAAAAAAATGGGTAATGAATATGCCACGAATCCACCATTACCTTCATAATTGTTTTTAGTTGATAAAATTTAAAATTAACTTTAATTTATGAACACTAAAAAGTGAATAAACATGAACTATAAAAATATATATGTATTTTTTTTTATATATGATGATTAATTTTTACTTATTAGTTTATTAGAGCTTAAGAGAATAAGGGATTACTAACAATTCTTTATAATTTTCGCATTAAGAGAAGCTTTCCAAGATAATCATAGTTTTGTTAAGTTAAAAGGTTGGGAAGGTTGTTAGTGTGACAAGTATTATGAAATTGAGATTTAATCTTGGTATAGGCTGGACAATCTAAGAAAAAAAAATTCTTCATCTTTGACCTTCTTAGTATCACAAAGATGACACACTCTTTCATCCCATGGCTTTTTAGGAATTGAACAACCCCCAATTTCACTATGGAGCTAGTGAGAATTAATTCTTTATTTTAGCAATGCTTTTCTTTTTACACTTCTCAAAAAAGAAAGATAATTTTGATCTTCTATAATATGGTTGATTACATCCTTATAATACCTTAATTTTCTTTTTCCCTCTAACACTTTATCACACACATTTTCTCCTTAAATTTTGATTTGATGATATTTTTAATAGTATCTTTATTCTACAAAATGGTGTCTTCCATGATTCCCCGATAGCTTAGTCAAGACTGGGCATATTTATGTCATCCTCACTTGAGTTGATGGTGGTTGCCACTAGATTTTAAAGCAATTTTAGGAAGCCTCTTGTCTTCCATGTTGTTTAACTAGTTCTTATACATTAGGTATCTAGTCATATCTATTAGGTATCTAGTCATATTTGTGCTCTCAATGAAGAAAATAATTGCCTCTAAAAAAGGTGAGACATGATATATTTTCTTTAATTTTGATATTATAATAATTTAAGTTATAATAAAATAATAATAAATTTACTTTATTTTTAATTTACTAAAAAAAATGTATATTATTTTTAATTATTTTTTATAAATTCAATTATAAATAATAAAAACAATAATTAAAATTGTTAATATTTCTCCACGGTTTGGAACGGGCGTACTAGTGCTCTGCGGTTTTGAAATTATATCTCTGTGGTTTTGAACGAGATTAATACTTCTCTCTTTTTTTTTTCTTTTTTTTTTGAAAGAGATATTTTATTTCTAAGATTATATATCTAGGGTTTNCTCTGTTTGTTTTTTTTTTTTTTTTAGGAGATATTTTATTTCTAAGATTATATATCTAGGGCTTTGAACGAGAATAATCTCTGTAGTTTTTACCTTTTTTACCTAGAATAATCTCTGTAGTTTTTACCTTTTTTACCCAGAATAATCTCTGTAGTTTCTCTGGACTTCTCTACCGTTTTCAGAAATTATTTTTCACTTCTTCAAAAGGTTGAACTTTTTTACCCAAAATAATCTCTGTAGTTTCTCTGGACTTCTCTACCATTTTTAGAAATTATTTTTGGCTTCTTCAAAAGGTTGAACTTTTGGGCATCTGAAATGAGGTGAGTCACTTTTTACTTTGATTCAATTTCAATTTTATATAAAGAGATTTAAATATATATTTTTTATTTTTTATATTTTAAGTTTCAGAAGTAAAAGTTGATTTGAGAGATAAAGTCAATCCATAATAATAATTGTTACATATTTTTTCTCTTTTTTTCAATATGAGCACTCCACCACCTATTCCAAAAAATCAGCCTAACAAGGGGAGCCCCCCCAAAATCACCCTAGAGATCCTTTACGATTACATGGAATCAGTAGAAAAAAAAAGAGAAGAGAGAGATGCCAAAATCCAAATAGAGTTAGAAACATTAGAAAAAAGGAGCAAAGAAAGAGACGTAAAACTCCAAATAGAGCTAGAGGCAATGATTGATAAAAAAATTAAAGATACCATTCAAACTCAAATAGAGGATAGATTCTTAGGGTTCAAGAGTGAATTGTAGACAATGAAGGATAGAATTCAAGAAATGGAAAAACATAAACAATCAACCCAAGAAGGAGGGGTTGAAGAAAATCATAACTTGAGATATATGATTAAAGAGCTAGAAGAAAAACTAACCAACAATTTGACCCTCAGTATTATGGAAAACAAATTGGATATCAAACCCATCAAAGAAGAAATGAATAAGCTAATCAAATTGGACCATGAGTGTAACAAAAGAGCCTTGAACCTCATAATTTTTTGTATAAAAGAACAACAAGAGGAGGATACACTAGCAATAGTAAAAGAAGAATTAAAAAATAAATCACAAATTGATAGAACTTACCTCATAGAAGCAAAGAAGCTAGGAAAAATAATTGATCACAAAGATAGGTTGATCCGTGTCAAAGTAAGTTGTAATGACCATAAATATAACATACTTATTAAATCTCCAAGCTTAAAAGGGCCAGGAATATTTATAAATGAAGACCTCATTCCTGAAGACCAAGCTGAATTAAGGAAGGAAGTTCAAAAGGTAAAAGAAGTGAGGAAAGAAGAAAAATGGGCAATAATTAGAAATTGAAAATCTATTGTTAGGGATAGAGACCAGAAGGATAACAATAAATAGGAATTTGGGACACTTGGGATGCTTTTTTGGAATTCTCGTGGTTTTCCATGGTGCAAAGGTCTTATGATAAGTTGGATCCCGAGTGATATTGATATTATCTGTCTAGCTAAAACTTGGGAGCATGAGGAGTCTAAGGTCCTTAATATGGAAGGATTTGTCTTGTGGGCAACATGGAACAAAAAATCCCACCGTAGAGGGATAGGAGGCATAGCTTGTTATATTAGAAAAAGCGTTTATCCTCATATTCAACTTCATAAGATTGACCCTCTTAATCAATACATTTGGATAGAAATATCATACACCAATGCTAAGAAGATGTATATAGCAATTTGTTATTTTGCACCTATTAATTCTATTTTTTGTAAGAAAAATAATCTAGATAAAAATTGTCCCTATAATAATTTAGAACAAGATATTGATAATTTGAAAAACGAAGGTAATATCCTCCTTCTAGGAGACTTTAATGCTAGGACTGCAACTAAACAAACTACTTTTTTAAATGATGACTCCAACCATAATCCTTTATGGCTAGATGAGGACCTTGTTTTATCTAATAGCTACAAAAGAATCTCTAAAGACCTAATTGAGAATTTGTTTGGTACTGAGTTGGTCAAGCTCTGCAGCTCTTAAGACCTAATAATTTTCAATGGAGTAATGAAGTAGCCAAAATCCAACCAAATGACTTGTATTCATGGGCTAGTTAGTAGTGTTGTAGATTATGTGATATCTGATATCCCTGTTTCCAACCAAATAACAACTTTTGACCTTTTAAATGACCACAAGCCCGACTCTGATCATAAACCTTTAACCCTAACTCTAAAATTTTCCATGCATAGGAGCGCACCATTGAAGAGAATTCTGATAATCAAAGGAATTTGTGATTTGAAAAAAGTAAAGTTGACATTTTCTTAAAGGATTTAAATATTAAATTAAACCTCCTAAATTATAAGGGAAACATTGAAGAACTCTATCATAATTTTACAACTACCCTTTCCACTTCTATTAACAAATTCTCTTTTGAGGTGTCCCATAAAAAGAATAATAGAACAACCAACCCTTGGTATGATAAATAATGTAAAATTGCTAGGAAATCCATTAGGGATGCTTCTAATGAGCCCTTAAAACTCGATCAGATCAATACGTACAAAGCTCTAATTAAAAGGAAAAAAAATATTATATCAATAAAAGGGAAGAGAAACTTTCACAACTATACAAGTTGGATCCTAAGAAGTTCTGGAGCCAAATTCTAAAACACAATACTAAAGAAAATAATAAGATTCCCTTAATAGACTGGAATTCCTACCTTAAAAGTATTTACGAGTTCCCTAATGCCATGGATACCATTCCTATTGTCCCTACAAAGGAAGAAGTTTTTTCTTTAGATGACATAGAGTTTGGGGTTAAGTAGCTTGCAAATGGGAAAGCTAAGGACATTGAAGGCTACCAAGCTGAAATTTTTAAAATCAGAGGGCCAATCCTTATCCCTCACATACACAAGCTCTTCAATTTAGCAGTCAAGCAGGGATTCCCTAAACCCTGGATGAAAAGACTCATTGTTCCTATTTTTAAAAATGGGGATAAAAGCATTCCCTCTAATTACAGGACCATTATGACTAGCCCAATTTCAGCCAAGATTTATGGAATTATTTTGGAAAAGAAGATTAACATTTGGCTAGAAAGTCACGTTAAAAGAGCTAAAGGCCAAGCCAGGTTTAGGAGATATCATTCAACTATGTATCTTATTGTTACCTTTAGGATCATTGCAGGGGAGTTTCGCAATACTAAAACCAATCTTTTTTGTTGTTTTGTTGACTTTAGAAAAGCTTTTGACATGGTTCCTAGGAAAAACATTTGGAATAGGTTGGAAGAGATAAAAGTGCCTCTCGAGTAGAGGGATGCTGCAATAAGGATGTATGAGAACATTATTTCTAAGTTTAAAAAAACTAAGGGCTGGTCAAAACAGATTAACTGCAATATCAGAGTCAAACAAGGTTGTCCCTTGTCCCCTACCCTTTTTGGCATATACATTGATAAGTTAGAAGAATTCTTGGAAAAATAAGGTTGTGTCAGCCCTACTCTCACTGCTATAGTCATCAATCTTCTTCTTTATGCCGATGATATCGTTCTTATGGCAAGGAGTCCCCATGATATTGAAAACCAACTAATAATCCTCAAGAATTTTTGCTCCAATATGGGTATGACTGTTAATATTGATAAGGCTAAGAACATGATTATTAAATCCAATAAGATCCCTTATGATACCTTTGTATACGAAAACAACAAATTGTAGGAAGTGACTTCATACAAATATCTTGTAGTTGATATTCACCACAAGCTCAATTGGAATTATAGCATTGAGAAAAGGATTATTGGGGGATGGAAAGATTATTATGGGATTGAAAACAATTATAAATCAATTGATCTTTGGAGTTGGGATAAGAAGAAACTCCTCTTTGAGACTCTTGTTACACCTGTTATTATTTATGGATGTGAAGTTCGGGGCTATAGTATCCCTCGCGAATCCTGGAGAAAGATAGAGCAAATACAAAAGAATTTTATAACCTATAATCTCAAAATTAAAGGAAATACACCCTATCCCATCCTCCTCGTAGAAACAAGCCTCTCCCCCATTGAGAGCATGGATATGACTAGATACCTAATGTCTAAGAACAAGCTAAACAACATGGAAGACAAGAGGCTACCTAAAATTGCTTCAAAATCAAGTCATAACCACCATCGACTCAAGCAAGGATGGCATAAAGATTCCCGGTCTTGGATAAACTATTGGGGAATCATGGAAGAAACCATTTTACAGATTAAAGATACTATTAAAAAAAACATCATATCAAAATTTAAGGAAAAAATGTGGTGTGATAAAGAGTTAGAGGAAAAAATAAAATTAAGGTATTATAAAGATGTAATCAACCCTAATCTAGAAGATCAAAATTATCTATCTATTTTGCCAAGTGTAAAGAAAAAAATAAGCATTCTTAAGATAAGAACAAATTCTCATGAGCTCCATAGTGAAACTGGGCGTTGGTGAATTCCTAAAACACCATGGGATGAAAGAGTGTGTCACCTTTGTGACACTAAGAAGGTTGAAGATGAAAATAATTTTTTCTTAGATTGTCCTTCCTATACCCATATTAGATCTCATTTTCAAAATATTGATCACACTACCAACCTTCCTAACCTCTTAACTCAACAAAAGTATGGTGATCTTGGAAAGCTTCTCTTAATGCTTTTTGAGCACATAAACAAAATTCTAAAGAATCACAAGTAATCACTTACCCTCTTAAGGTCTGATAGACCAATTAGGTCTTAGTGGACGTTAATCATCATCATAATCTCATTAATAAAATCTAAATTTTTTAATTTCATTTTCTCTAAATATAATAATATTTTTAAAATCTATTTTAAATACATTTTTATATATTTTGTATAAGAAAAAAATTATAAAAATGAAAATGAAAATTTTGAAACAATATATATATTTCAATATATTCTATAATATAATAATATTTTTAAAATTTATTTAAAATACATTTTTATATATTTAATATATGAAAAATATTATAAAAATGAAATGAAAATTTTGAAATAAATATATATATTTCACTACGGTTTTGAACGGGAATAATATTTCTCCGCAGTTTTGAATGGGAATACTACTCGGTTTTGAAATTATATCTCTATGGTTTTGAATGGGGGAATAATACTTCTCTGTGGTTTTGATCGAGAATAATATTTCTTCACGATTTTGAACGAGAATACTAGTTCTCAGTGGTTTTGAAATTCTTTCACTATGGTTTTGAACAGGAATAATATTTCTCCGTGGTTTTGAACGCGAATACTACTTCTCTGCGATTTTGAAATTATTTCTCTGCGGTTTTGAACGGGAATACTATTTCTCAGTGGTTTTGAATGAGAATACTACTTCTCTAGGGTTTTGAAATTATATTTCTATGGTTTTGAACGGGAATAATAATTTTCTTTGGTTTTCACCTTTTTTACCCAGAATAATCTCTGTAGTTTCTCCGGACTTCTCTGCAGTTTTCAGAAATGATTTTTGGCTTCTTCAATGGGTTGAGCAATTGGACATTTGAAATGAGGTGAGTCACTTTTTACTTTGATTCAATTTTAATTTTACGCAAAGAGATTCAAATATATTTTATTTATTTTTTATTTTAAGTTTCATAAGTAAGAGTTGATTTGAGAGATAAAGTCAATCCATAATAATAATTGTTACATATTTTTTCTCTTCTTTTCAATATGAACACTCCACCACAAGGGGAGGCCCCCCAAAATCACCCTAGATATCCTTTACGATTATATGGGATCAATAGAAAAAAGAAGAGAAGAGAGAGATGCCAAAATCCAAATATAGTTAGAAACATTAGAAAAAAGGAATGAAGAAAGGGACGTAAAACTCCAAATAGAGATAGAGGCAATGATTGATAAAAAATTAAATATACCATTCAAACAATGAAGGATAGAATTCAAGAAATGGAAAAACATAAACAATCAACCCAAGAAGGAGGGGTTAAAGAAAATCACAACTTGAGAGATAGGATTAAAGAGATAGAAGAAAAACCAAACAACAATTTGACCCTCAGTAATATGAAAAAAAAATTGGATATCAAACCCATCAAAGAGGAAATGAATAAGCTAATCGAACTGGACCATGAGTGTAACAAAAGATCCTTGAACCTCATAATTTTTGGTATAAAAGAACAACAAGAGGAGGATACACTAGCAATAATAAAAGAAGAACTAAAAAATAAATCACAAATTGATACAACTTACATCATAGAAGCAAAGAGGCTATGAAAAATAATTGATCACAAAGATAGGTTGATCCGTGTCAAAGTAATTTGTAATGACCATAAATATAGCAGACTTAGTAAATCTCTGAGCTTAAAAGGGCCAGGAATATTTATAAATGAAGACCTCATCCCCGAAGACCAAGTTGAATTAAGGAAGGAAGTTCAAAAGGTAAAAGAAGCCAAGAAAGAAGGAAAATGGACAATAATTAGAAATCGAAAAGCTATTGTTAGGGATATATACCCAAAGGATAATAATAAATAGGAATTTGGGACACTCGGGATCCTTTTTTGGAATTGTCGTGGCTTTCCATGGCATAAAGGTCCTATGATAAGTTGGATCCCGAGTGACATTGATATTATCTGTCTCGTATAAACTTGCGAGCATGAGGACTCTAAGGTCCCTAACATGGAAGGATTTGTCTTGTGGTCGGCATGGAACAAAAAATCCAACGTAGAGGGATAGGAGGAATAGATTGTTATATTAGAAAGAACATTTCTCCTCACATTCAACTTTATAATATTGACCCTCTTAATCAATACATTTGGATATAAATTTTAGACACCAATGCTAAGAAGATGTATATAGCAATTTGTTATTTTGCACCTATTAATTCTACTTTTTATAAGAAAAATAATATAGATAAAAATTGTTCCTATAATAATTTAGAACAAGATATTTATAATTTGAAAAATGAAGGTAATATCCTCCTGCTAGGATACTTTAATGCTAGGACTGCAACTGAACAAGCTACTCTTTTAAGTAATGACTCCAACCATAATCCTTTATGGCTAGATGTGGACCTTGTTTTATCTAATAGATACAAAAGAAGCTCTGAAGACCTAATTGGGAATTTGTTTGGTATTGAGTTGGGCAAGATCTGCAGATCTCAAGACCTAATAATTTGCAATGGAGTAATCAAGTGGCCAAACTCCAACCAGATGACTTGTATTCATGGGTTAGGTAGTAGTGTTGTACATTATGTGATATCTGATATCCCCGTTTCCAAAAAAATAGAAACTTCTGACCTTTTAAATGACCATGAGCCTCACTTTGATCATAAACCTTTAACCCTAACTCTAAAATTTTCCATGCATAGGAGTACCATTGAAGAGAATTATGATAATCAAAGGAATTTGTTCTTTGAAAAAAGTAAAGTCGACATTTTCTTAAAGGATTTAAATAGTAAATTAAACCTCCTAACTTATAAGGACAACATTAAAGAACTCTATCATAATATTACAACTATCCTTTCCACTTCTATTAACAAGTTCTCTTTCGAGGTGTCCTATAAAAAGAATAATAGAACGACCAACCCTTGGTATGATAAATAATGTAAAATTTATAGGAAATCCATTAAGGATGTGTTGGCACAGGGGCATACCGAGGGTTCAACGCTACAACAATGCACAAAAAAAACCCTAACTACTGACCCTTTCGACAACACCTGCGAAGCAGATGAAGTCTCACTTGAGGTAGAGGAAGGGGTGGTTGTAGGAATCAAGTGTCTGCAACCTTATCTGGGACATATATCTGTAATTGTAATACTTAATAGAGCACTTAGCACCGTTATTTCATCATTATTTACCCAATATCTACTTCGTAGATAAAACAGAGCATCGCAACATTCACCCTGATCTAATGTATTTAAGCACTTAGCATAAAGAAATGGATTAGATATAGCATATTTAAGCACTAAGAATATTCACCTATATCAGATCTAACATCCAGATTCATCATAAGAACAAAGAATAAACATATATATTTATCTATCTCTATCAAGCACTTAGAAAATAACACATAAATACATTAGAACATCACAAAGAGCATAATAACATAGTATTTACGTGGTTCACCCCCACCCTAGGGCTACGTCCACCCACTCTTGTTCTTTACTAGCTTCATTATGTCATCTACATGCACAGAGCCACAAAAACCCTACTCTGCATAGGACAGGAGATTTGCGCATCTCGCTAGATCCTCCTTCCTTGCGTTACATCATAAATCCCTTCACACTCTCTTACAATGACTTGCACTTAGCTATTCAAGTCTTAGACAGTATGGACAAAGCCTTACAATTCTTGATCACACAAATCCAACTCTTAGCACTTAGCCAACTTGCACACTCTATTTCTTACATTGCCTAGCCTTCTATTTATACATATAAAATAGGCCTAAACATGGGTAAACCCATGGGTCGACATCCCATACCCATTACATATTCCCAAATCCAAAAAAGGACCCAAAAAGGGGCCGAGATCTCATGATCTCTGCTTTGTCTTGCGTTCCGTATTCGAGAGGCTGTTGAAGTCCCAAAGTAGGTCAACGTGAGAAAGAATATCCCAAAACTTGGTCAAGGGGAAACAGGCCCCCAACACTCATTTGTGACTCATCCTGAGTCACTCTGGTCTGACTAGATCTACTTCGAATGCCTCGATCTTGGCTCGAGCTACTTTGACTTGCTGTTGCGCTATGACCTCCTATTCAACGAACTCTTGGATAATTGCATCATTGATAGGTCCCTCTAGACATTGTTCAGCTGTAGTGATAACCGTCTCTAGCTCTTATCCTTAGCCTTATACTTCTACAAACAATTGATAGGCCTTGTATTGCACGGGTTGGAGTTTCTCAGTTACCTTCATAACTCTGCTCTATATAGTATGAATTTTTTGCTGTGTAGTGTGTTTCTCTTGGGAGCGCTTCATTCTTTCCACAACTGACAGGGACTTCAACTGCATCTATATCTTTTCAGCTTGATACTTCACCTCTTGGAGCTGCGACTCTAGTGCCTTCAGTTCCAGGGTCTCCATTAGTTGTTCATATGTCTGGGCACTGTGATCGGTAAGTTGCTTGCATTCTAGGGTAAGATCCTTTAGCCTTTCAACTGCACGCTGGGTGGTTTCTTTTCTTTGGTATCTTACATTTTGTGGGGTCTCAAGTACAGTGTGTAGTTCCAGATATTCTATGCATTGTTGTAGTTGTTAGATGGCTTCTGCGAGATGATTCACCTACTGTGCAACTCGATATTCTTCCTTGATTTATAAGACTATCACAAAGCGAAGTGCTTTGTTGATTGCTTCTTTTACCTCGAGTTTCTCTACGAGCAACTGTTCCTTTTTTTGCTGTAGCTACAATTTTTCTTCATCAAACTTCGCTTGGAGAGAAATATTTTCCTATTCTGTAGCACTACATTTCTCTATGAGTACTCCTTGTACTTGTGTCAAATCCTAGGTGGCTTGCGTTGTTTCTTCTTGTGCTTGTCAAAGGCGAGCTTCGACTATATCAACTAAGCGGTGGAGTTGAGCTGGCTCATCTCCCAATTCTGTTTCTCCGGGTGCAGTGGAGACTGCGCGACTGGACTGTAGGTCCTATTGTACCCCTCAGAGTTCAGTCTCAATTTGATCATACATCTCCTCTTGCTTTTCATCTTGTTTCTCTGCTATTTATAGAGAAGCATCTTGCAGGGCTTCTATGAGGAAATCAAAGTCATCGGAGGTGAGAACAGTCTGCATCTTGGTCATGGTGGCCTTCGATTTCTTCCAGGAGGAAGGTTTCAGAGGTGAACCTTTCCTATTTTTCAGGGGATCAACCTCGTCTCCCTACTTCTGTTCAACTTCTTTGTCATTCAACTCTTCGCCATCACTTCTTCACTCTGGTGATATGGAAGCAATCTTCATGGATGCGTTGTTTATCTCTTGGACCTCTTCGGTCTTCTTTGTTCTACTAGGTACGGGTGTATCTTGCGCTGTTTCTGGGCTGTCTATGTCATATATCTCCGCAGGGTCTGCTAGAATAAGGAGGTCCGCTAACTAGTCCTTTGTGATATCCTCCAGGTCCTCCTCCATCAGCTTGTAGTAGGACTGAAGTCATTGCTTGTGTTCGTTGGTGCGTGATGTGATGTAAATAAAATTTCGATTTGCGCTAAACTTCATCAATGGCCGGAACCAGTGTAGAGTGTTAGGAGTCATGCAAGGATCAGACTGTATGGCTATCTTCAGTTGATTGTAGTAGGTATGAAAAATAGCATTGGACTGCCACTGTTTATTCATGTCACTTGAGTAACAAAGTGTACTGAAATTTGCTTCCAGAGGTTCAAAAGGCTCGATGTTCGGGAAGTTCATACTTTCTGGCATCTCCCAAGAAATAAAATCTACAAGGATCAAGAGCCAACTGAAATGAAATTCGTATTCTTGATCCTGTGCTTCTTTACAGTTGAGTTCCAACTGGTTCACCAGATACTTCACCCAGTTCATCTGAAGGCCTTCCGCACACTTCCTTGCGAGGTCGACTACAAAATCAGTGACTTGGGTGGGTCGGTTCTTTCACACTAACTTCCCTGCAATCAAATGATAGGCAAGGCGCACTACACCTCTTCAACAATTTTCTCGATAGCACTCAACCCGTCCGACATACACACTTGGGGTTAACAATCTTGGGTTTGGAGGGTAACTTAGACACTGCAAGAGGATAGAGGGAAATAGTGTAATGACCACTGTGTAAAATCAACAAGTCTGTGAGCTCAAATTCATGATTGGAAAAAGTGTTCTTAGTGCATGGTGCGATGGGATAAATAGGTAACTTGGAAATGGGTCGCTTGCAACGGGTATGAAGCCTTCATTAACTATGTTATGTCCATTATGGCACTGTCCCAATGGTCGGATGGCAAGTTGTCTGTCCATAAATGTATTTCTACTCATTCGTAGCATTGGTTTAACGATTATAATGTCCTCAATGGCTATATTGCTTCGTCATGGCAAAGTCCCATGTGTCTCTGTTCTGATATCCCGACGAAGCTCCAATTTTGCAAATTTCCCTTTTGCAAAGTTTCCTCTGGAACCTTCTAAAACTTGTCGATCTTAGATCTCTTCTTACTTAGCTTTATAGCCTTCTTCCCAGTGAGCTTCATCTCGATAGGCCTTTTTCCATTCTGATTCATATCTTCTTTTGGCATAGGTACTTCGTGCTATTGATATTCTTTCCTAAGATTCAAGGGTGATCCTTCTTATTTATCTGGAATAGGTACTTCAATCTTCTGTGGGTCTTCTAGTGTTCTTGCAACTTTGAAATCTAGGTCTCTAGTGTTAAATAGCTTCAATCTGTTCTTTTGTTATTCAATCATGTGTGCGATCCTTCTAGTCATGAATTCTTTTAACTCTTGCTTCTTCTGTTGTAAAACTTCTTCTTCTTCTTACCTTCTGGCTTGATCTCTTTCAATCCAAGGTTTTCCTAGTAGCATGGTAAATGGGGCCCTGTTCTCAATAAATATAATAATCTCAAAATCTTCCTCTGTCGAAGTTCCATTGGCATTCATAGGTATCCGGGTGAGCTTTCCACATAGGTTTATCAACTTTCTATTGAATAGTCTTATTCCTCCTAAGGAAGGAATCATAACAGACCTCCCTATAGCTTCCCAAGTTTGCTTTGTCATGATATTCACTTGTGTTTCCTTATCTAGAACACAGTCAATGTCAAAGTCTCTATTCTTACTTCAAGGCATTCCTTTTCATTGAATATCTCTGATAATCTGACATGTCGGTGGTCATTTAGGGTTTCTTTCATCTGTAGCAATACTTTCTTTGATTCTTTCTGGGATTATATCATAATCTTAGTTTATAGATCTTCCTTAGGGTTTTCTTGTCTCATGTTCATTTCTTCAAGCTTAACAATCATTCTAGGACAACCCAATACTTCATGGTCCATAGATTTGCAACAAAGAAAACTGGGTCTTCTCCCAGGGCATTCCTTAGCAAGATGTCCCGATTTTCTACAACTCTAACAGAGGTTTAATCCTCTCTTTCTTTTAAATGATCCCCAACCTTTCCTGTATTGTGTGCTAGGATCATGGTAGTTAACCTGCAAACATTTCTTTCTAGGATCCTACATACACTTATTAGTCCAAACATTCTTTCTATGCATAAGTATAACATATTTTTCACTTTTCTCATCAGATCTACTCATATCAAATCTTCTTTCATCTATTAATACCCTAGTTTTCAAGCTAGGATAGAATCTATCAAACATACCTAGATCCATACTGTTGAAAGAAAAATTTCGACTTATCTTACTTCTACAGAGCACAAAGCTTTCAGATCTAGAACTTTTCAATATTCTTACCTTTATCAGAGCACAAAGATTTTAGATCTTACCTCTTTTAATCAAAAAGTCTCACTTTTTCCTTTCTCAGAGCACAAATCTTCCAAATCTTACCTCTTTTCTTTAGATCAGATTTCTTTTCCTTAGCACAGATCTTGTCAAACTAAGTAGAGTATTGCACACTAGAGAAACAGATCTACACATAGATCTTTCACAATTTCAGTTCGAATATTTGCACAAAGCTTCTTCTTCCTCAGTTCCCAACAATCACAGTTTCAGGTCTCGACAACAGAACCATTTGTTGGCACAGGGGTAGACCCAAGGTTCAACGCTACAACATCGCACCAACAAAAACCTATCTATCGACCCTTTCAACAACACCTCTGAAGCAGATGAAGTCTCACCCGAGGTAGAGGTATGGTTGGTTCCAGGACTTAGGTGTCTCCAACCTTAGTTGGGACACAGATCTGTGATTATAAGACTTAATAGAGCACTTAGTGCCGGTAGTTCATCATTATTTACCCAATATTTACTTCGTAGATAAAACATAGGATCACAACATTCACCTTGATCTAATGTATTTAAGAACTTAGAATAAAGAAATGGATCAGATCTAACAGATTTAACACATTCACCTATATCATATCTAACATCCAAATTCATCATAAGCACAAAGCACAAAGCATAAACAAATCTATTTATCTATCTCTATCAAGCACTTAGAAAATAACACATAAATACATTAGAACATCGCACAGAGCAGAACAACATAGTATTTACATGGTTCACCCCCACCCTGGGGCTACGTCCACCAACTCTTCTTCTTTATTAGCTTCAATCAATCATCTACATGCGCAAAGCCACAAAAACCCTACTCTTCATAGGACAGGAGATCTGTGCAGCTCGCTAGATCCTCCTTCCTTGTGTTACAGCACAAAGCCCTTCACAGTCTCTTGCAATGACTTGCACTTAGCTCTACAAGTCTCAAATAGTATGCACGAAGCCTTACAATTCTTGATCACACAGATCCAACTCTTAGCACTTAGCCAACTTGCACACTCTACTTCTTACATCGCCTAGCCTTCTATTTATACATACAAAATAGGCCTAAACATGGGTAAACCCATGGGCCGACATCCCATACCCATTACATATTCCCAAATCCCAAAAAGGACCCAAAAAGGGGCCGATATCCCGCGATATCTGCTTCATCTTCGACAGGCTATCAAAGTCCCAAAATAGGTCAACATGACCAAGAATCTCCAAAAACTTGGTCAAGGGCCAACATGATGTTGGACACACCTTAGAAAGCACCATCAAAATAATTTATCCTTCCTTACATTTCGGCCTTCTTTTCTTCACTTTCCTCAGCATTTCAATTTAGATATCCTTGGTTACCTTAGTCACCTATAGATCTTCAATATCCTCAAGTGTTCCACACCAAAAATGCTCAAGAAGCTCTCAGAAGAAGCTCTCCATCAATACTCCAAAATATATTCCCACAAGAAGCTCTCCATTGATCCACAA
>ML837935.1:0-14936 GCA_009831015.1 Picea engelmannii | reverse complement strand
CATACAAGCATGGGTCCTCCAACCTTTCTTCTAGGATAACTCAATCCATAAAGCGTCTTCCCGTGAGGGATTTCACCATAAGGGGACCACTTTGGAGTTCATCCGTTTGTACACCTTATCAATCATGATAAGACAATAATGAGTCATCTATACATTTTTCCAACAATGCATCATATACCAATGAAACCACATCGATCCATCATGTATCAATGACAACTCATTGATCCATCTTCATTTATGCATTCTCATCAAGGACAATACATATTATATTACATCAATCATCAATCAATCAATCCTTTGACATCAATCAATCATTTGACATCAATCAATCAAACCATTGGCATCAATGACAACATGATCCAACACATGATGCTTCTAATGAGTCCTTAAAACTTGATAAGATCCATACATACAAATCCCTAATTAAAAGGAAAAAAATATGCTATATCAATAAAAGGAAAGAGCAACTTTCACAACTATACAAGTTGGATCCTAAGAAGTTTTCGAGCCAAATTCTAAAATGCAATACTAAAGAAAATAATAGGATTCCCTTAAGGGACTGGAATTCCTACCTTAAAATTCTTTACAAGTTCCCTAATGCCATAGACACCATTCCTATTGTCGCTACAAAGGAATATTTTTTTATTTTATATGACATAGAGTTCAAGGTTAAGCAACTTGCAAATGGGAAAGCTAAGGACATTGAAGGCTACCAAGCTGAAATTTTTAAAATCGGAGGGCCAATGCTTATCCCTTACATACACAAGCTCTTCAATTTAGTAGTCAAGCAAGGCTTCCCTAAACCTTGGATGCAAAGCCTCATTGTTCCTATTTTTAAAAATGGGGATAGAAACATTACCTCTAATTATAGGACCATTATGATTAGCCCAATTTTAGCAAAGATTTATGGAATTATTTTGGAAAAGAAGATTAGCCTTTGGATAGAAAGTCACGGTAAAAGAGATAAATTTCGGGCCGGGTTTAGGATATATCATTTAACTGTGGACCATATTTTTACCTTTAGGATCATTGCAGAGGAGTTCCGCAATAGTAAAACCGATTTTTTTTGTTGTTTTGTTGACTTTAGAAAAACTTTTGACATGGTTCCTAGGAAAAACCTTTGGAATAGGTTGGAAGAGATAAAAGTGTCTCTCGAGTTGAGGGATGTTGCAATAAGGATTTATGAGAATATTATTGATAAGTTAAAAAACACTAAGGGCTGGTCAAAAGAGATTAATTGCAATATCAGAGTCAAACAAGGTTGTCCCTTGTCCCCTACCCTTTTTGTCATATACCTTGACAAGTTAGAAGAATGCTTGGAAAAAACAGGTTGCATCGTCCCTACTCTCACTAGTATTGTCATCAATCTTCTTCTTTATGCCGATGATATCGTTCTTATGGCAGGGAGTCCCCATGATCTTGAAAACCAACTAAGAATCCTTAAGGATTTTTTCTCCAATATGGGTATGACTGTTAAATTGATAAGACTAAGGTCATGATTATTAAATCCAATAATATCCCTTATGATACCTTTATATATGACAACAACAACTTGGAGGAAGTGAGTTCATACAAATATCTTGGAATTGATATTCACCACAAGCTCAATTGGAATTATAACATTGAGAAAAGGATTATTGGGGGATGGAAAGCTTATTATGGGCTTGAAAACAATTGTAAATCAACTGATCTTTGGAGTTGGGATAAGAAGAAACTCATGTTTGAAACTCTTTTTACACTTGTTCTTCTTTATGGATGTGAAGTCCAGGGTTGTAGTATCTCTCGTGAATCCTGGAGAAAGATAAATAAAATACAAAAGAATTTTATAACCTATAATCTCAAAATTAAAGGAATTACGCCCTATCCCATCCTCCTCTTAGAAACAAGCCTCTCCCCCATTGAGAGCATGTCTATGGATCGATCCCTAATGTATAAGAACAAGTTAAACAACATGGAAGAGAAGAGGCTACCTAAAATTTCTTCAAAATCAAGTCATAACCACCATCGACTCAAGCGGGGATGGCATAAAGACTCCCGATCTTAGCTAAACTATTGAGGAATCATGGAAGAAATCATTTTGCAGAATAAATACACTATTAAAAAAAACGTCAAATCAAAATGTAAGGATAAAATGTGGTGTGATAAAGAGTTAGAGGAAAAAAGAAAATCAAGGTATTATAAAGATGTAATCAACCATAATCTAGAAGATCAAAATTATCTATCTGTTTTTCCAAGTGTAAAGAAAAAAATAACCATTGCTAAGATAAGAACAAATTCTCACGAGCTCCATAGTAAAACTGGGCGTTGGTCAATTCCTAAAACACCATGGGATGTGTCACCTTTGTGACACTAAGCATGTTGAAAATGAAAAACACTTTCTCTTAGATTGTCCAGCCTATACCCATATTAGATCTCATTTTCAAAATATTTATCACACTACCAACCTTTCTAACCTCTTAACTCAACAAAAGTATGGTGATCTTGGAAAGGTTCTCTTAATGTTTTTCGAGCATAGAAACAAAATTCTAAAGAATCACAAGTAATCACTTACCCTCTTAAGGTTTGATAGACCAATTTAGTCTTAGTGGATCATCATCATCGTCATCATCATTATCATCGTCATCATCATTATTTAAGTGTTAAAAATATATATAGTAATTTCATTTACATTATATTAAATTACTAAATATCATATTCATGAAATAATATATTAGCTAATATATATCATTTGGATAATAAATTCATTTTTTATTTATTTTTATTAATTTACAAATGATAATTATTATTTTAATATTTTCTAAAATTAATTTTAAATTAAAATTTACAATAAATATAAATAAACTATTATATAGAAACTTTTAAAAACATAATTTATTCTAATTATTCTAATTTAGAAAAAATACTATTTTTTTTTTTTAAATCTTATAATAATAATATTAAATTTGTGATTTTTTTTTTAAATCTTATAATAATAATATTAAATTTGTGATTGTTGTTGTTATTATTATTATTAATAATTAACATAAATAACACTAAGTTTTTTACCTAATCTTAAATATTTATTTATATATTATATATTATTTTTTATATAATATTTATTGTTATAATAAACTAATATACCATAGAACATTCCAGCTAATAAATAATACATTCACGTTTTGTTGGTAGTTACATAAGACGTGGCCCTATTTTGATTTATCATTCCCATCTACATCCAAGTTGAATCGCCATTCACCGAATGAACGTTGTGATGGTCTATATTTACGTCTAGTCACAGAATAAGGAAATATATTACCATGTCTTAGTGGCTTCTCTCGTTCCAATCAACGTAAAATGTTTACATATAAATGCATTTGTAATGCTCTTTCATACGGAGTCCGATGAAAGGGTTGGTCGGGTTACGATGTGAGACTGATTGAAAATCGGAGGATAAGGTTTCATATCACGTGATGATATGAAATATGTCTTTTCTTGTCCAATTTTGTTTTTTATATTATTTAGAAGTGAAGTTTGAGGATGCAATATCTCAAGAGAGTTGTGTAAAAAGATAGAGAGATTGAGTAGATACAAAATAATTTTATAATTTAAAAATTAAAGGAAATACAACTTACGAGAAATCAAAATGTAGAATAAAGATGATATTAAAAATATTATTATGATTTATATATCTTTCCTATTCAAAAGGAAATGATTTGTTCGATAAAGGGAATTTTTTGTACTATTCCAGATATAATATAGTATGTAGAATATAAATATTTAGCAAATAATGGCAGAACAACAATGATATAACCAAATCAATATAAGAATAATATGAGAATAACACTAGAAAGAGACTGTTTAATGATAACAATGTTCACTTGCATCTGTGAGGGAGAAACCTCCAGCGGAGTAGAGCTCTATTACAATAATCTCCAAGACGAGAATTCTCATGCCCTTGACTCCTATTTATACTAAATCTATCTACCAAAAGAACAATCTAGAGGAAGATATTCTAGAAGCAAAAGTTTCTATTATATATTCTTACATTTGACTTATTCTTTCTTATTGCTAGGCCTTATTAATATTGGTATTTATTACATGGAAAATATATTATTCTACCTATGTGAGGGGTTAGAGAGGTTAGGTCCCTAACATGTCCCCCCCCTTAAAAAACATCCTTGTCCTCAAGGCTTTAGATGAGGAAATTGTTGTAGAATTGTAACAGGCTCCCAAGTGACATCTACTAGAGTTGTATCTTTTCATTGTACTAACACTTCCTTGATGGTGCGCTGACAGAGACTACCCTCATGCTGGTCCAAGATTTCTTGTGGATGCAACCAAAATGATCCTTCTTCATCCAAATCGGGGAGGTTGGTTTGAGTTAGGAACTTAGTTCCAATCACTTTCTTTAAGTATGAGACATGAAAAACATGATGGATCTTAGAATCACTGGGCAAGTCTAACTGATAGGCCACCTCCCCCACGCACTTGAGAGATGTATAAGGACCATAAAATTTGGGGGCCAGTTTCTCACAATGTTCAGACTTGAGTGAAGTCTTCGTATAAGGTTGTAGTTAAAGAAACACCTGGTCTCTTTCAATAAATTAATGTTCTAAGCGACCTTTATCTTCTTGTTGCTTCATGCGGTTCTTAGCCATGAACAAATTCTCTTTGAGGGTATGAATAATAGTCTCACAAACTGTAAGAGTTTGATCAACCGTCTGGACCTTTGAGACACTGGGAATGTATGAGAGAATTGAAGGTCACTATTGTCCATATACTACTTCAAAAGGAGTCATACGAGTAGTTGTATGGTAAGAAGTGTTGTACCACCATTAAATCACTGGTAACCATTGATCCCACTAATGTTGTCTTTCAGATACAAAACACCTGAAATATGTTTCCAAACACTTGTTGGAAACTTCAATTTGACCATCAGTCTGGGGATGATAGGAAGTGCTAAGATACAATTTGGTGCCTTGTAGCCTGAATAGTTCTTGCCAAAAATTGTTTGTGAAAGTGTGACCTTGATCAGAAACAATAGAATGAGGCATGCCATGAAGCTTGAAGACATGATCCATGAAACGTTGAACCATAGTGGAGGTGCTAAATGGGTGTTGAAGACCACACAAATGAGCATACTTGGAAATACAATCAACTACCACAATGATGAATGACTTATTTCTCAATTTAGGTAAACCAACATTGAAATCCATAGAGATATCCCTCCAAATAGAGGGTGGAATTGACATCGGTTGTAGTGTTCCATGATCTTTAACTGTTTCTCCCTTGCTGCGTTGAAAAACATCACATTCCACCATAAGAGTGTGAACATCGTGTTTCATACCATCCCAGAAAAAAAGAATGTTTGACATGGTCATAGGTTTTGGTAAACCCTGAGTGCCCTGATGTGGGTGCAACATGAAGCTCAGAAAGCATCGTGGATTTAAGTTGTGATTGTTTACTTAAATACATATGACCTTTGTAGCAAAGCTCATCATTGTGCCAAGAGTACCCTGGGGAAACTGGAGAATTGGCTTTCAATTGTTGGATCAGATGCAAAATTTTGGGATCTTGTAGCCATTCCTGGTGAAAAACTTGGAGCCAATTAGGTATAATGAAGGAGAGGGGAAAAAGGGACCCTTCATCTTCATATTTTTTTGAAAGAACATCAACAACAACATTGTCTTTTCCTTTCTTGTAATTGTTCTCATAATCATATCCAAATAGCTTAGTCCCATTTTTTTTCTCCGGGGATGAAGGACATTGCTCTAGAAAATACTTGAGGCGTTGATGATCTGTCTTAATTTTGAAACACTTCCCTAATAGATAAGGGCTCCAGAGGTCCACTGCATGCAGAATAACCAACATTTCCTTTTCATAAATTGATTATACCAAATGGAACTTTGAGAGTTGTTTGTTGTTAAAGGCCAAATGTTGGCCATCTTGCATAAGGAATTCTCTAATTCCTCTCCCAAAAGCATCACGTTCTAAGATAAAGGTCTTTGTGAAGTCATGAATCATCAGGATATGAGTGGTGCACATAGCCGCTTTTAAGGCTTGAAAGCACTGATTAGCTGCGAGATTCCAAGTGAAATAATTCTTTTTAAGGAGAGAAGTGATAGGTGACACAATCTTTCCATAATTCTTAAAAGACTTGCGATAATAGACTATTAAGCCTAGAAAACCATGCAATATTTTGAGAGTCTTGGGGCGAGGCCAATCCTACATAGCCTCAATATTCTCAAGATCCACCCTCACACCTACCTTTCCAACAATATGACCCAACTAGTCAACTTTCGAGGCTCCAAAATCACATTTAGATTGTTTGAGGAAAATTTGGTGCTGAGAGACTAGATGAAGAACTTGATCCACATGAGAAAGATGGGTTATCCAGGTTTTACTATAGATGAGTATATCATCAAATAAAACTAGGACAAAATGATGGAGAAAATGATGGAAGACATGATTCATGAGGCTTTGGAAAATGGAGGGAGAATTACACAAGCCAAAGTGCACGACCAAGAACTCATACTGGCCCTCATGAGTTTGAAATGTAGTCTTAGGGATGTCATCCTCTTTCATACATATCTAGTGGTATCCATACCAAAGATCAAGTTCAGTATAGAAATAGGCAGGTCACTTAATTCATCCAAGAGATCATCAATGAAAGGAATGAGAAATTTGTCTTTGATGGTGATTTTGTTGAGGGTACAAAAGTCAGGAAACATGCACCAAGATCCTTCTTTATTAAGTACCATGACCAAAGGAGAAGAACAGGGGCTAGTACTAGGACAAATAATGCTCGTGACAGGAAATCATTGAACAATTTTCTCAATTTCATTTTTATGGGCAAAGGGGCGATGATAGGGATGAAAATTGGGAGGAAGTCTTCCGGGGAAAAGGGAAATGGAATGATCATGAACACCACGGGAAGGAAGAAGGCCCTAGGGAGTGGAAAAAACAACTTTATGATTGGAGAGGATGGATTGGAGGTCAGGAGGAACAGAGGGTGTCTCAGTGGCATGAATGGAATGGAGTTGTGAAATAATTCCTGAATGACGTTTTTTGAGGAGTTTTTCCATGTGATGGGAACTCATGATCTCAGTGGAACCTATTGTGATGCCTTGGAACTTATACTGTTGGTCCTCCTAGTTGAATTGCATGGTTAATTCCTTAAAATCCATGAGAATGGGGCCCAAAGTCCTTAGGCATTCTGCACCCAATAGAATATCACAGCCACCCATGTCGATAGAAAACATATGAGATGTCATGTTGTACTGACCAATATAGAGACACAAATTTTAAAAATTCCCCCCACATTTCATGGACCCACCATTGGAAATCATGATTTGAAAGTTGTTGACTGCTCATATATAACAATTAGTTTATTGGGTAATGCAGCGATGAATAAAATTATGGGTTCTTACACTATCAACTAGTATGATGACCTTCCGATGCTTAATGTAACCAATTAGCTTGATAATTTGGGGAGCAGAGAAGCCAGTGCGATCATTCAGGAAAATGACCGGTTGAACTTTTGGAGGGTCGGAAGGTTGATTCATGTCAATGGGTTCAAGTGACTCGGCCATCGAGGGAGACTCGAAATATTATTAAGAAATATCCTCAGAGATGTCCATAAAAATATTTTGTTCCTTACACTTGTGTCCAGGAAAATATGTTTCATCACAAATATAACAAAATCCCTTAAGTTGGCGTTCAACCATTTCTTCCCAGGTTAATTTTTGGATATTTAGTGGAGTGAAAGGAGGAGGGGTAGCGACTAGTTTAGGGAGAGGAATAAAGGATGGTTTTCTGGTTTGATAAGAGACAAATTGTTTTTCTTCCTTATCTCTTTTAGTAGCTTCCACCCAACTTTGAGGGAAATCCATGAGGACGTGGGAACAGATCCCATCCTTGAGGCCACTGATAAATAATTATTGGAAAAAAACATCAGACATGCCCTCTGTGCCGAAAGCCAATCACTCAGAAAGAATCTATAAAGTCTTCCACTATACTAGATCATTTCAATTTTTTCAAATGGCCTAAATGGTTGGTTTCAGTGTCAAAGCATTCATAAATCTTTGTAACAAATTGTGTCCAAGACACATACCCTTGGCGGGAATTTTTTCTCCATTGCCACCATTGGAAACATTCTTTATATAGATGAAGAACACTATACAAGAGTTTGGCCAACTCATATGTAATGTCGTAAAAATAGAAATTATGTTCCATTTGAGTTACCCATCCGGTGGGATCTGAGCCATCAAATTTGTTCACATCCACACATGGAAGGCACAGGTCATAATTAAAGTGACGAGCATGAAAATTATGGGAATTGGAGGAAGTTTCACCTTCGGGGTGCAAAGGTGGGTTAGAGGAGGTAAGGTCTGTAGGGATATTCATCTTGGCATAGATCATGCCAATGAAGGATGCAAGTTGGGTAGAGAGGTCGTGTTTGATGGTTTCCATTTTATCATCTATGGAGGAATGCATGTTTTTATCGATGGTGGTAATATTGGCAGTGATTTTCCACACTTATTGCTGGGTCTCTGTGAAAGTACAGGACAAGGAATTGAAGTGGGATTCCAAGTCTTGACTATAGGTGTGGGACATGATGAAGGGGGAAAATATAAAGGGATGGGTGGGACCACATAGAAAATGGGTTATGGGTGAAGTTTATCATGATGATCAAGGAGATGAAGGGAATCTAATGGGGTAAGTCCCAAATAAGGGGTTCGGGTCCACGATAATTTTTTTTTTTTATGAAAAATGATAGGTATGACTGAAATTAGGGAAAAGAGAGGAATACAATGGGATAAGGTTCAAATAAAGGTGCCAGTAGGATCCATACCTTTTTTTCTTTTTTTTTTGACTCATGCGGAGTTATACTCTGATTTGAAGAACATTGCATTGTTGAAATGCCCAAATTCTTAGCAGGAAGAAATATGTAGTAATTTTGCATCTAGAATGCAGGACGCATAGTTGCATGGAAATAGATCTTTTCTTTTCTGTTTCTGTTTCTGTCCCAAGGGTTATGGTATTTAGGGTTTCTATAAACAAGGGTTTTCCATTTATTATAACTCTCTGATATACGTGTGGGGTCCAACATTAGTACTTGACCCAATATATCAGGGAACCATCTAAGGAGGCTACAATGTGCCCTTAATCGTACTACCCGACTACCCAGGTACTAGATATTATATTCCTAAGTGATATTATCAGTGGCACTATAATAGTCAGGTGACCGATCGGTTTATCTATAGAGGGATTCAAGATATCTAGGTCAATACATATACATGTGTTGTCTGATGCACTACCACTCGAAGGGGTACCAACATGGGTTACAAGGGTTTCCAACAATGGGTGATTAAGTACCACTTGTAGTTTTTTCATGTATGCTTCCCCAACTATAGATTTATGCGCCAAACGATAGGTCTCTATAGCTTTAATACGTCAGATTACATCTCTACCCTCAATGAAAAATAACCCACAATTTTCTTCCAATGAAAGTGCTCTGATACCACTTGTACTATTCTAGGTATAATATATTTCAGAACAAAAATATTTAGCAAGTAATGGAAGAAAAACAATTCCATAACTAGATCAATATCATAATAATACCAAAATGACACCAGAAAGAGCACCTTTATTAATGATAGAAATGTTCACTTACCTCTTCGAGGGGTCAACCTCCAGCAGAGCAGAGCTCTATTACAATAATCTCCAAGAAATCAATTATCATTCCCTCAACTTCTATTTATACTAAATCTATCTACCAAAAGAACAATCTAGAGGAAGATCTTCTGGAAGCAGAATTTTCTATTAGGTATTCTTACATTAGACTTATTCTTCCTTATTTCTAGGTCTTATTGATATTGGCCTTTATTAGATGGAAAATATATTATTCTATGTATGTGAGTGGTTATGGAGGTTAGGTCCCTAAAATTTTTATTTACTTTATCATTTATTAATCGTTGTTAACTATCATTTTAAAATTCATATATTTCTGAAAATTTACACCTACTCTAAAATAAAATATTTAAAATTTTCATGCCACCAAGATTCATGTCCAATTATAACCTTGGCATCTTGTGGATGTGTGACACCGTAGAGGCTCTCATATGAAGCTTGGATAAAACAATGATACTTCACCCAGGCTATGCCTATTCACCTAGAGAATGCCCCTACTTTGTTATAGGCTACAGACGAGTCACACATTTACTTTGTGAAACTCGGTTGTATACTTAGACATTTTTTAACATTCTCTCACACTTACTCATGTGAAACACAAGATACACATATATAGTGTGGATGACACCAACAATGCCTAACACCCACCTTCATTTCATTATAATGTGAAACAAAAACAATACATTACTAAGAGGGAACTACTATTCCAATTAAATATATGTCCCAATTACTTATCTAGGGAGATTCTCATGAATCTACCGCATATAACAAACTTGTCCATACTTTTTTATTTGTCACATCAAGACTTCCTCCATTTCTCCTCCTTGTCTCATCCTGTGATGTACCCATCCTCAGATTAACTCATGCTTGTTTCCTTTTTCACTTTCTTATGCCTTTGGTTGTGCATCTTATTCTCTTATATGGACTCCATAGGTCACCAATGCTAAACTTCACTTCGTTTGGGTGTGTTTCACCCCTTAATGAATTGTCACACTGAAACGAACCATCGCTCCCCTCTATGGACTTGGTGCACCCAAATGACCATGTATTCCCATCAATCATCATATCTCTTGGACCGTCGCACCCCATTCTTGGGCCTGAACCCCTTTCCTTGTGATATTCCTTGTGTCGATAATAAAAAATCTTTGTATGTGTGCCAATGGGGTTGTCCAACCTCTATAGTGTGCCCATGTTTCCAATGATAGGAAAGTCAACCAATGAAAAACATAATACATTTTATAAATCATTGGCGTACTCATAATACATTTTATAAATAAAACAATGACAATGTAAACCATTAGCATACTCATAATACATTTTATAAATCAAACAATAACAACGACAAAATTATATTAAAAACATAATATACATGAGAGATATACATATAAATATACATGTCAAACATACATCTCAACAAAATATACAATAAAAATGTCATATATACATCTCAAGTCAAATTTAAAACAATCCATATACATATCAATCAATACCACTACCAGCTAGGTCCACCACCATAGAAAAATGCATTAGTGTCTCTGCTACCAGAGGTATATGGTGTAAAAATAATAACATCAGAAAGAACTATTGACATAAGTACACTATCAAATGTCTCTTTATAAAGATCATAAACCTGTGAAACAATACCCAATGTTGAATTAATTTCCAAAGAATAAAAATCTTGTGACACATGTGGAGGAGGAGGAGAATCGATGGATGATGAAACAGGTGGAGGAGAAGGACAAGGATCGGTGGATGGTGAAAAGAGTGGAGGAGGAGGAGGATTGATGGATGGTGAAACATGTGGAGAAACAGGAGGATAGGTGGATGGAGCATACACATGTGTAGGGGGAGTAGGATAAGTAGGGGGAGGATATCTAAGCCAGATTTTAGAGGGAAGGTGAAGAAAAGAAGACCGAAATTCAAAGGAGGATAAATTCTTTCGATGATGCTTTCTAAGGTATGTTATTTACAGGTCATATCACCATTTTCGCAATAACGTTATTTATAGAATGATTCAGAGCTTGAAAATGATAGGACATTTAGAAAACATATCCAAGTATCCGTGGTAAAAATTTCAGCTTATGGGTCATTGTATTTTTGGAGTTACATTACATGGAAAATAGGGTTTGTGGCTAGTCCTAAAACTAGTCTAAAATAGGTGTTTCAGGTAAAAATGTCATAACTTATTCATAAAAGTTCCAAATCTAGTAAGACCAAATGTATTGGTTAGAATACATTATTTAGTATTCTATGTAATATTTTCAGAGCCATTCAACAAATATTTCGTGTGGTGGAGTCTCTACAAGGTCACTCTCTAGAATAAGCTAGAATTCAACAAGGTATGTCATTTTTGCTATAACTCATTTTCTGAGAGGTTTCAAGTAGTGACACATGGAGGAATTACATAAAACACACTGAATAACATTGTGAACTATTTTTAGATCTTTATTCATTACAAGTACATAGTTATGATTATTTCAAGTTAAGGTTGTTGACTAATCCAAAACTAGTCATGTGAGACTAAAGTAAAGTTTGATGAAAATTCTAGTCTCTTGTTTGATGAAAATTCCAGTCTCTTGTTGTTAAAGTTAAGGAAGGTTTGAAAGTATGTGATCATATAAACCAGTTCTATTACAGAGTTAAAAATCATATTTGGATGATGAAATTGATGAGGGCGTTTGGTTGAGGTACATGTTGGGTACATGGTTGAGACAAGTAGTTGTTGAGTTGGCACATACATGAGGTGTATTTTTGATGATGTTGGTACATATTGATGAGTCATAATTGATGAGTAGTTGATACATGATTGGTACATACTTGGTACATGGTTGGAGGCACTTGTTAGTACTTCTGTTGACACATGGTTTTTGGATGATGTAACATACTTGTATTGGTATATTATTAGAAGCACATATTGATATTGGTGATGATTATGATTTTTTTTGTTATGTTTGGTTGATGCACATCTTTGAGAGTTGTCTTGGTGATTGATATTGGTGACTATATCAGATTTGGTTGACAATATTGATGAGACAGGTTGTTGTGATAGGTTATTTGGATAGGTTGTTGTGATAGGTTATTTGTACAGGTTTGGTGCATGGTTGATGAACTTGTTTATGGTACAGGTTTTGTACAGGTTTGTGCATGGTTGATGCACTTGTTCATGGTACAGGTTTTGTAGAGGTTGATGAATGGTTGATGCACTTGTTTATGGTACAGGTTGATTACAGGTTGAGGTACAGGTTGGTGCATGGTTGATGCACTTGTTTATGGTACATGTTGATTACAAGTTGAGGTACAAGTAGGTGCATGGTTGATACACTTGTTTATGGTACAGGTTGATTACCGGTTGATTGGTACAGGTTTACAACAATATATATCATAGTGATAGCGTGACAGTGGTTCCATCATTCTACTTATACGTAAGGGAAGTTCAAGGATAGGTGGTTGTAGCCACCTTCCAGTTGTAGTCAGAGAACATAGGGGGTTGTAGCCTAGTTTTGATTGCAGCCAAAGAATTGGGGAGTTGGAGATTCCCTTAGGTTGTAGCCTGAGAAACTAGGGGGTTGGAGCCTCCTTCTAGTTGGAGCTAGAAAAAAAAGGAATTTGGTGCTTCCAATTAATGTAATTCTTCAAGACATATAAGAAAAATAATTCAGTGGTTTTCTCCCACTTTGGGTTTCCACGTAAAACACGGGTGTATTGTGTATGTGTATGATTTTTCATTTGTTCATTACTTATTTACTCTGCATTTATTGGATGATAATTCTAAATTGATATAACACTAGGATTATATTGTTAAAAAGTATTAAATTTCACTATTATTGATTCACCCCCCCTCTTAGTAATCCAACAATTGGTATCAGAGCCAGTTCCTTCAAGAAATAGTTTAACCAATGGAAGGAGATCATGGATTATTCTGAGAATGGAGTAACAATGTTTAATGGTCAGAATGGTTTTAAGTATGAGATGTGGAGCATAAGGACATAAGTATTTTTACAGGCACATGGACATTATATTTGGCTATCAATTGTTACAGGATATGATAGTTCAAAAAGGGAAAAGACCAAAACCAAAAAGGAATTGAGGAAGAATAACAAAATAGCAATGGATTTCATCTAGGAAGGATTACCTAATCCGGTAAGAGAAAAGGTTGGTAAATGTTCATCAACAAAAGAACATTGGGATAAGTTGCATGGCATATATTCTTCACCCATAGCAGATTCGGAAAATGCCAAAGAAGATGCAAATATAGAACAAGAATAAAGATGCTCATCATGTTAGACAAATTTAGAAGAGGAAGAGTATGAAGAAGCAAAAGTTGATTACAAAGAAAAATTGATCAGTGCAATTAAATATCTAAAGAAAGAAAGATAAGAAGACAAGTCATCCAAGAAATAATTGATGAACCAAAGGGAAAGTATTAAAGGTTCCGAAAAGGATGAAAATGTCATCAAGAATTTAAGAGCTCAACTAGAAGAGGCCAGAAGAATCGAAGAAACTCTAGAATATTAAAAGAAATGTTTAGAAACCAACATAGCAACACAAAAGGAAGAAGCATGAAAGAAAGAAAAGATACTGGTGGATCATCTCAAGGAAAGAACCAATGAAATAAACCAACTTGAGGAAGAGTTTAGTCAAGAAGAGAGAAGACTGGAAGAAAAAACAATTACATTGAAAATCCAACTTGAAGAAGAAAACATAATAGAAGAGGTCATGAAGTCTCAGATAATGAAGAAAGAAGAAAAGGTTGAGAAACTTGAAGAAGAAGTTGTCACATTGAGAAGTAAAATCGTCAACCTCAGCAAGAACTTTGAGGAGACAAAAGCATCCACATCAGTTATAGAGAATAAAGAGAAGCACTCTAGGTTGCTAGAAAAGAAGAATGAAGAAAATAGAAAGAGTTATGCAGAAGTACTCAAAGGAAGGAATCATGGTCAACCAGAATCTAAAAAAACTATTGAATATACATCTTCAGGAAGACCATCCATGTTCAATCCACAAAGAAGCTTCAATCATGATTGTGATCAGTCAAGGAAAAAATTCAGAAGGACTACACCACAAAGAAGATCATTCACTCCCAAGTATGCAAAGTTATTTTATGGTCATTGTTTTTATTGTACTAACTTTGGAAATAAGGTTGCAGATTACAGGGATTATAAAAGAAATGTTCAAGCAATAAATGCCTATGTGTCCCCACATAACATTGAATGTTACAAATGTCATAACTATGGACACATAGCTAGTGATTGTAGAAGCATGAT